>JAWNNQ010000471.1:0-17500 GCA_035044765.1 Leucophenga montana
GCAGCATCTATGATTAAAGTTTGCGAATTACTTAAAATAAAACATTTAACATGCTTTGCCCACAGTTTAAATCTCAATATGCGCGTAAAAATATTAAGGCCGTCATGACAAAGGGTAAGATCATAGTCACGTACTTTAAAAGAAGCCCAATCGCATATTTAAAATTGAGAACTGCGCAAAATATTAATTGAAAGGCCATACAGCTTTAGTCAAGAAGTGCCAACACGATGGAATAGCGCATATAAAATGATTCAATGTATAATTCTTACTATCGGCGCAATTTCTAGTGTGCTTTTCAGTACTTCAAAGGCACCTCAGCCACTTACAGTGGATGATATAGAAGCATTAAAAGACTAGGTGAACTTATTTACCTCATTACTACTGCTACTGCTACTGCTCCAGGTATCAGGGAGTCACTTTGTCACGATTTCGCTAATGATTCCAATTTCGTACGATCTTTTTCAACGCTTAAATGCTTTTAAGACCAGATTAAAAAAAATCGATCATAGCATAATTTGTCAAAAATCGAAAAATATTTTTCATTATTAAATTTAATAATAAAATTTTAATTTTAAAAAAATTTTATTAATACAGTTTTATAGCCAAGAAAAAGAGCTTTTCAAAACATATATTGCTTTTTAAAATTTATATTTATAAAAATATTATACTGGAAATTATCCACTCTTGAACGTAGATGCGCATAGTGAAAATCGAAATGCAATATCCTTAAAACTTATTTTTTCTTATTTAATGACCAATAGTGACACAATATATAAAAACTTCAAATTGATTTGGAACATTTTTATTTTTCACCTGGTACACTTCATGAAAAATTCCTCTTATGAGAGCCGAAAAAGTGCTCAGACTAACAACACTATAGGATGCTCCATTCAAGAAATCAGGTATTCGAAACAGCAACAATGCAATAAGGCAGCAAAAATGCTAAAAAATAAATTTTTCCGAGTTTCCAACACCCACTCGATTATTTTAATGTAACCTCTGCCAATAATGGCTCTTTATAGTTAATTGTATCATTTAAACACAATTGCAAATAAAAACTTTTAAAACTTTTTTTTTAGTATAACGATTTTACTATCGATAGTGACGATAGTTTCGACTATCGTTAAGAAAACTATCGATAGGGGTTTTTTTTTGGGATCAAAGGGAGATGGTATTTTTTTTCGTTTTAGTACAATCTCAAGTCGACTCATAGTTGTTCCCTCCAAATGAATTCAGTACCCCTTCTCTGATGAGAGGGCCGCCACGTGGTGTTCTCCGGTAACGTATTCATATAATTTGAGCGGCGTATGACTCGCACACTCAACTTTCCTCTGCTACCCCATCCTATCACCCCATCACCTCCTAGACAGGTTAAGATGTCATGCATAGCGTGTCGATGATCAGTCTGGATGAGGGGCCTGTTTAAAAAATAACTCAGTCACTAACGGTTCCTCTCCGATAACTGGTCGCCTCGGAGAGTAACTGTGACCTTATCTTTATATTGCGGATCTCTGCACAGATGGACATTTCTTCTCCGCAATTCGTGGGTGCAAATATGAAGCAAAGCAACAAAAACATTAAATTACCGCGGCACTGCACCGCGACACAAGCTGCAATGCAGTACGTGAACGTATCCCTGCGCCGGCTGCTATTTCCGTCAGACCTGGTCATGCAAGACCAGGTACACAGCAGCGTTACCATGCTGAAAGCCCAGCAGAGCGAACCGACCGAGAGCGGAAAGAACAACGACAATGACTACCATTGCCGAACGTTGTCAAGCTCTAGGTAAAAGTTATGGTGCAAACCAAAATACTCCAGCAGAGTAAGAAAACGACGCTGGATAAGAAGCTGCTCCTACCACCACCAGGACAGCCAGGTGGTGTGGATGACCCTAAGCGTAGAGGACTTAGTGGAACGGGCGTGAAGTGGTATCTATGATACCTAGAACAGGGATGGACGCCGGACAGCGCTCGTGAAAAAGCGTTGAGCCATAAGACAGATGTGCAGCCACAACAGTCGGCCAGTAAGCGAGCGAATAGGATGCTCACCCCTCCCAACAACGTGGCGGAAAAATGCAGCAGGACTGATGCTGCAGGCGACGACTTATCGTCGAGCTCAGCGGCGGCTGCGTTGGCAGCCAGAAGAGGAAGCACCAGATCGCTGTGGAGGGCAGCCAACCGGCAGCCAACTACGCCAGTGTCGTCAAATCAGCGAAGGTGGCAGTACTAGCTGTGGACTATCCTCAGATAATGCTGACACCAGATGATTTGACGGATCTGGAAGACGCCATCTTATGCGAGGTGACAAAAGGCTGGTCGCACAAGATCAAATTTGACGCCGTACATTTTCGGCCAGGGATACTCTTGGTGGATTGTGCGGATGAGCACACTGTGGAGTGGCTGCATCTGCACGCTCCTGTATTGGGGGGCTGGGACGGCCCTCCACTGAAAGCCATCATGGATGACGACATTTCGCCATCTGAAGTCATCCACCTATTCCTCCCCAGATATCAGGGGAAAACGGCGGAAGGGCTTCTAGACCTCCTAGAAGACCAGAACGAAGGACTAAATGCGCACTCTCGTTGAGACAGGAGGGTAGCGGACAGCCGTTTTAGATTTGGACTGATTCCCGTCCACCTAAAGCGAAAGCCTGCGAAAGAAACAGATACAACGAAAGCGACAGTTGCAACTGTCGTTGAGAATAGGCCCGAGACGCCTATGTCTGAAGGCTCGGACTTACAGATCGAGCCCATACTTTTCTCCCAGGAGTTCAGGGAGGCAGAACTGCTCCTGGAAGGTGAGAATAGGACGCTCACCGAAGATGTGCTAGGGTGAGCAGAGGACTCTGCGCATGAGCCAGCCATATAGTCCGGAAGGCATCAGCGTAGCCCAGGTGAATGTCCATCGCGTCAAAGTGGCGTCCACTATCGTAGCGAGGACATTCAGCAACCAATAACTGGGGTTGCGCTGATCCAGGAACCCTGGTGTCATGAGGGCCTAATAAAAGGCCAGTATACCACGAACTCGAATATATTCTGGGACACTAGATACAGTGCCCCAAGAGCTTGCATAATTATCAGGAATTATATTAATTACACTATACTTTTCAGAATTTCTAACTCGGGACTGCGTACCGCTACTCACTGACTCAGAAGCGAAGGGCAGAAGGAAGCGAGTAGTCATTGTTTGAGTATACTGTGCGGGTGCATGCATCACCTCCGTAGGAAATTGAACGTCTCGTGCAATTCTGCAATAAACGTGGACTAGCTATCCTGGTAGGCTGCGATGCAAACGCACTTAATGAGGCTTGGGGAAACACAGACACCAACAATAGGGGTAGGCAGGAAGTTTTAGATATAACATTCTGTAGCATGTCCATGGAAAATGGCATAAGAAACTGGCACGTATCACATCCATGTCTGACCATAGAATAATTAGATTCGTGATACAAGGGTCCAAAGGGACACGAGAATTGAGAAGAAACCGTAGGAAAACTGAATGGGAAAATTATGCATCACAATTAACAGATGCCATAGGTAGGCAGAAAGTTAGAGTGCCCAAACACTCCCTGGAGGTAGAGCAAGTAGTAAATGACTTGAATGTAGGGATAATTCAGTCATTTGAGACTGCTTGTCCTATAATCAAAGATAGGCGTGAACGAGACTCCGCATGATGGAACGAGCGCATACAAAGGCTTTACGATGAAGCTAGAAGAATGACAGAATGCTGACAATATCTCACTCCGTAGACCGGATAACTCCTTTACGGAAAGTGAGGAACGGAAAATTCAGCTACTGGATACCCATTTCCCAGGAGGTACATGTGAAATACTCCAAACAGAGGAGCCGCATGTAAGAACAAATAGAGCGAACATAGAATTAGCCAAGTCTGTGATTAGTGAAGGAAAAATAAGGTGGGCAATATCTACTTTTAAAGCCTTCAAATCGCCGGCAGTAGATGGAATATTTCCAGCTCTAATTCAGTACAGAGAAATAGATATACTCCCAATATTTAAGAAGATCATGATCAGTAGCCTGGCGGGGAAAAAGGATTCAACCCTACCCAAAAAATTCAGACCTTTCAGCTTAATATCATTTTTGTTGAAAACGGTGGCAAATGTGATAGATAAGCACGTTCGAGAGACAGTATTGCATCCGACGCACACAGGGCGGGCAAGTCGACTGACACTGCACTGCTTAACCTGACGGGAGCAATTGAGGCATCCCTTGAAAGGAAGGAGATCACCTTATGTGCCTTTCTGGACATTGAGGGAGCTTTTGACAATACAAGTCACGCGATAATTAGTAACGCACTAGTAGATAGGCATTATAGACCCAATCATAGTGAATTGGATACACTCATTGTTGAGGACAAGAACAGCAAAGACTAAAGTGAATGGTACCTGCATTAGGGTACAAACAGTTAAGGGTTGCCCACAGGGTGATGTACTTTATTCCCTTCTGACAAGAACAGCAAAGACTAAAGTGAATGGTACCTGCATTAGGGTACAAACAGTTAAGGGTTGCCCACAGGGTGATGTACTTTATTCCCTTCTGCGGGTGGGTGCATCCTTAATGTCCATGCCCAGAAACGAAATGACACAAAGGTATATATTTGATAAGAGATTTATCATCAAATTTTCCGACAAAAAATTATGGACATCAGAGAGTTCGTACGTACTTAAACCACACTCCATCAAGTGGTATACGGATGGATCCCTGACAGAAGATGGCACTAGGTAAAAGTTATGGTGCAAACCAAAATACTCCAGCAGAGTAAGAAAACGACGCTGGATAAGAAGCTGCTCCTACCACCACCAGGACAGCCAGGTGGTGTGGATGACCCTAAGCGTAGAGGACCTAGTGGAACGGGCGTGAAGTGGTATCTAGGATACCTAGAACAGGGATGGACGCCGGACAGCGCTCGTGAAAAAGCGTTGAGCCATAAGACAGTTGTGCAGCCACAACAGTCGGCCAGTAAGCGAGCGAATAGGACGCTCACCCCTCCCATCCGTAGACCGGATAACTCCTTTACGGAAAGTGAGGAACGGAAAATTCAGCTACTGGATACCCATTTCCCAGGAGGTACATGTGAAATACTCCAAACAGAGGAGCCGCATGTAAGAACAAATAGAGCGAACATAGAATTAGCCAAGTCTGTGATTAGTGAAGGAAAAATAAGGTGGGCAATATCTACTTTTAAAGCCTTCAAATCGCCGGCAGTAGATGGAATATTTCCAGCTCTAATTCAGTACAGAGAAATAGATATACTCCCAATATTTAAGAAGATAATGATCAGTAGCCTGGCGGGGAAAAAGGATTCAACCCTACCCAAAAAATTCAGACCTTTCAGCTTAATATCATTTTTGTTGAAAACGGTGGAAAATGTGATAGATAAGCACGTTCGAGAGACAGTATTGCATCCGACGCACACAGGGCGGGCAAGTCGACTGACACTGCACTGCTTAACCTGATGGGAGCAATTGAGGCATCCCTTGAAAGGAAGGAGATCACCTTATGTGCCTTTCTGGACATTGAGGGAGCTTTTGACAATACAAGTCACGCGACAATTAGTAACGCACTAGTAGATAGGCATTATAGACCCAATCATAGTGAATTGGATACACTCATTATTGAGGACAAGAACAGCAAAGACTAAAGTGAATGGTACCCGCATTAGGGTACAAACAGTTAAGGGTTGCCCACAGGGTGATGTACTTTATTCCCTTCTGCGTAGCCTAGACGTGGACGGACTACTATGTAGACTAGCCGAGAATGGGATACGATGCCAAGGATATGCAGATGACATCGTTATAATAGCAAGAGGGAAGTTTGAAGGGACAATCTGTGACATAATCAACAGACTACTCAAAATCACACAAGATTGGTGCGGTGTGCCATAGTGCTATTTACTAGGAAGCAAAGGCTCCCTAGATTAAAAGAGATTAGGCTCTCAGGGGTTACAGTAGAACTGCCATAGGTAGGCAGTATATCTGGGGGTAACACTAGACAGTAAGCTCCTATGGAAAACACATATGGAGAAAACTATAAGAAAATGTACAAAGCCAATACTTGTGTGCAGGAAGCTGGCCGGTAAATCTTGGGGGTGTAACCCGAGGAACATGCTGTGGCTCTATAACATGGTAGTGAAACCAATGCTACTGTATGGCATAGTCGCGTGGGGAGAGCGAGCGAGCCAAGTGACAGCCACTAAATCGCTCAACTCCCTACAAAGACTAGCTTGTGTTTGCATCACGGGGGCAATCCGCACGAGCCCAACGGTGGCTCTCCTGGATTTGACACCACTTCATCTGGAAATCGAACATAGAATAAACAAAACGCTCTTAAGACTGTCAGTCTTAAGAGCGTTTCTGTCAGAAACGTCTCCATACATGGACTGAGGGTGCATCCTTAATGTCCATGCCCAGAAACGAAATGACACAAAGGTATATATTTGATAAGAGATTTATCATCAAATTTTCCGACAATTAATTATGGACGTCAGAGAGTTCGTACGTACTTAAACCACACTCCATCAAGTGGTATACGGATGGATCCCTGACAGAAGATGGCACAGGCCTAGGAATTGGAGACCCAAGGACGCAATATTGGGAGTCAATTGGAAAGCAAACTAGTATGTTCAAAGCACAACTGTGATATTGCTATCCTATCAGACAACCAGGCTGCGTTCAAGGCACTCAACGTCAACGTAGCTACGACGAAGCTAGTACTTAAAGCATATGGACTATTGGAAAAACTAGGCGCACATAACAAAGTTTCTCTGTTGTGGGTGCCGGGTCATAACAATATTCCAGGTAATGAGCAAGCAGACAAGCTTGCCAGACAAGGAGCGGCAACGCTATTGATAGGACCTGAGCCGTATTGTGGCATCGGGAGACATACTATATCGGAAGTAATCCGCAAGGAGAAGGATATAGGAAAATGAAAATATTGGGCTACAAGCCAAGGACTAAGACAAGTAAAGTTACTTCTAAGGGGCTACAACCCAAATATATTGGAAACTCTGCTTCAGTTAGGTAGGAACCGAGGCATTACTAATTTAATTACTATGTTGGGATATTTTTATGTGTACAATATATGCATTATTACTGTATGTCAATTTATTTGTATGTTGACATACAGTAAGAATGCATATGTTGTACACATAAAAATATTCCAACTTAGTAATTAAATTTGTAATGCCTCGGAGAAATTTAATGGCGTAAATTAACTGCCTATTATAACCATTACAATATTTTATGATTTTATCCACTGCAGTTGTAACATACATAGCGGTAGATATATGGGATGAAATAATTGGAAATAATAGGTGACTACATTTTTTCCCTCTAATCTTAATAAATTGTAAGGATAAATGGTAAGGCCTGAAACACGTTATAAGTATTTGTTCAGTATTTTGGGCAGTTGTCAAACGAATTTCTTACTTGTGTATTTTTTAATAATTAATATGTCAAATTTGGTCTGTCTTACATATACGGCATCAAATTTCTAATAAATCAAATTTCTAACAAAAAAGCCTGAAAACACGCATAAAACAGCGTGAAGTAAATTAAAAACATATGAAGCGTACAGTAGCAAGTTACGTAAAAACGGCGCCAAGCTACCAATTAAAGGCGGCGACCGCATTATAATAAAAATAATAAGAAAGTGATCACTAAAGTAATAAGCAACCTTATCATTAATGGAAAAATTGATTTGAGTCAATTGTTCCAACTGCTTGAAAAATTAGCAGCTGATAAAGGATGGCTAAGTCGTCACTAAGTGACGATATATTTGAAAAGACCATGGTTAATAAACATAAAGATATAGGAAATAAAATTCTTGAGAATGTAGAAGTTGCACTGACGCCAAAATTAAAGAAGGTAGTTACAGAACAAGAAAAGTTACAAATTTTGCAAAAGTACCATGATGACCCAATCTGTGGTGACCATCGAGGGATCACACGGACTTTAAACAAAATAAGAAAACACTTCTCGTAAAAACACATGAGTAAAGACTTTGCAAAATACGTCCACCAATGGGATAAATGCCAGAGAAATAAATCTCTGCTAAATAATTAAGAATAAATGATCATAACCGATACCCCATGTACTGCATTTGACATAGTACTAATAGATACAATTGGACCATTGCCAATAACTGAAAACGGCAACGCGTATGCAGTCACAATCATATGTGGTCTAACTAAGTAGCTGGTGTCTATTCCAATCGCTAATAAAAATGCATTGACAGCGCTATTTGATCATTTCATACTCGTGTACGGTACCATGAAAAAAGTTGTAACAGATATGGGCACCGACTATAAAAACCAATTATTTGTCGAAATATCAAAACTACTGAAAATAGAGAGACGTTAGGAACTGTGGAGAAACCAGAGAACATTCAATGAGTACGTAAGGTCGTATATATCAGTAGACAAGAATGAGCTAATGTTTGGCAAATCCCCTAAACTATACGATTTCCTTTCTGCTGCAACAATAGATCCTGTTTATAACGTGGATGCATATGAGGAAGAGATTAAGTATAGATTACAATCAAAAGGTCAGCTGAAATTATAGCAAACAGAAAAGTACACGTTAAAAAGCTTCACGATAGGAACTCTAGAGTTAGTCTTAGTTAAACAAGTAGGAAATAAATTAGATAGCTTATACAAGGGCCCATTTAAGGTAATAGATTTTGATAACAAAAATAATGTCACGATAATCGATGATAATAACAAAATAACTGTCATACATGTGGGAAACGGTATCGAGAGCACACTGTACAAGAATAGGACCGTAGCCAGTGAGAGGGAGAGCGAGTAGTCGAGAAAGGGAGACAGACTCGGAGCAGCAAGTCTTTCTGAAGTAAGCAAATTGACCGATGAGAAGTCAGTAGTTAGTCGTTGTGTAGCAGGTATGAAGAAAGGTCGTACTGTTGTCGTGATAAAGCAAACCGAAGACATTGAGCATAACTAAAGTTATAACTACGAATTAGAGCTGTAAAACTATCGATTTATTTTTTATTTATGATGGGGACATATAGTAACCGCGACCTAAAAGGTTTATAGTTTGTCCTACTGAGTTAGATGACCTGCCCTAAGCCTACTTGAATCTTAGTACTTTCCTAGGGTCCAAACTAACATAGTCTGTGACTATGGAGAGGGGTCTCCTCTCCATAGTCACAGAATCTGCATTCGGTTGAGTTATGTATCCCCAAAACATATAAATGTTTCTTAAGTCTACACTGCCTGTTTGCAGTCCTGTTAATATTCTTAGTTGGTTCCTACCTAACTGAAGCAGAGTTTCCAATATATTTGGGTTGTAGCCCCTTAGAAGTAACTTTACTTGTCTTAGTCCTTGGCTTGTAGCCCAGTATTTTCATTTTCCTATATCCTTCTCCTTGCGGATTACTTCCGATATAGTATGTCTCCCGATGCCACAATACGGCTCAGGTCCTATCAATAGCATTGCCGCTCCTTGTCTGGCAAGCTTGTCTGCTTGCTCATTATCTGGAATATTGTTATGACCCGGCACCCACAACAGAGAAACTGTGTTATGTGCGCCTAGTTTTTCCAATAGTCCATATGCTTCAAGTACTAGCTTCGTCGTAGCTACGTTGACGTTGAGTGCCTTGAACGCAGCCTGGTTGTCTGATAGGATAGCAATATCACAGTTGTGCTTAGAACATACTGGTTTGCTTTCCAATTGACTCCCAATATTGCGTCCTTGGGTCTCCAATTCCTAGGCCTGTGCCATCTTCTGTCAGGGATCCATCCGTATACCACTTGATGGAGTGTGGTTTAAGTACGTACGAACTCTCTGATGTCCATAATTTTTTGTCGGAAAATTTGATGATAAATCTCTTATCAAATATATACCTTTGTGTCATTTCGTTTCTGGGCATGGACATTAAGGATGCACCCACCCGCAGAAGGGAATAAAGTACATCACCCTGTGGGCAACCCTTAACTGTTTGTACCCTAATGCAGGTACCATTCACTTTAGTCTTTGCTGTTCTTGTCCTCAACAATGAGTGTATCCAATTCACTATGATTGGGTCTATAATGCCTATCTACTAGTGCGTTACTAATTATCGCGTGACTTGTATTGTCAAAAGCTCCCTCAATGTCCAGAAAGGCACATAAGGTGATCTCCTTCCTTTCAAGGGATGCCTCAATTGCTCCCGTCAGGTTAAGCAGTGCAGTGTCAGTCGACTTGCCCGCCCTGTGTGCGTCGGTCTCCGATGCAATACTGTCTCTCGAACGTGCTTATCTATCACATTTGCCACCGTTTTCAACAAAAATGATATTAAGCTGAAAGGTCTGAATTTTTTGGGTAGGGTTGAATCCTTTTTCCCCGCCAGGCTACTGATCATGATCTTCTTAAATATTGGGAGTATATCTATTTCTCTGTACTGAATTAGAGCTGGAAATATTCCATCTACTGCCGGCGATTTGAAGGCTTTAAAAGTAGATATTGCCCACCTTATTTTTCCTTCACTAATCACAGACTTGGCTAATTCTATGTTCGCTCTATTTGTTCTTACATGCGGCTCCTCTGTTTGGAGTATTTCACATGTACCTCCTGGGAAATGGGTATCCAGTAGCTGAATTTTCCGTTCCTCACTTTCCGTAAAGGAGTTATCCGGTCTACGGAGTGAGATATTGTCAGCATTCTGTCATTCTTCTAGCTTCATCGTAAAGCCTTTGTATGCGCTCGTTCCATCATGCGGAGTCTCGTTCACGCCTATCTTTGATTATAGGACAAGCAGTCTCAAATGACTGAATTATCCCTACATTCAAGTCATTTACTACTTGCTCTACCTCCAGGGAGTGTTTGGGCACTCTAACTTTCTGCCTACCTATGGCATCTGTTAATTGTGATGCATAATTTTCCCATTCAGTTTTCCTACGGTTTCTTCTCAATTCTCGTGTCCCTTTGGACCCTTGTATCACGAATCTAATTATTCTATGGTCAGACATGGATGTGATACGTGCCAGTTTCTTATGCCATTTTCCATGGACATGCTACAGAATGTTATATCTAAAACTTCCTGCCTACCCCTATTGTTGGTGTCTGTGTTTCCCCAAGCCTCATTAAGTGCGTTTGCATCGCAGCCTACCAGGATAGCTAGTCCACGTTTATTGCAGAATTGCACGAGACGTTCAATTTCCTACGGAGGTGATGCATGCACCCGCACAGTATACTCAAACAATGACTACTCGCTTCCTTCTGCCCTTCGCTTCTGAGTCAGTGAGTAGCGGTACGCAGTCCCGAGTTAGAAATTCTGAAAGTATAGTGTAATTAATATAATTCCTGATAATTATGCAAGCTCTTGGGGCACTGTATCTAGTGTCCCAGAATATATTCGAGTTCGTGGTATACTGGCCTTTTATTAGGCCCTCATGACACCAGGGTTCCTGGATCAGCGCAACCCCAGTTATTGGTTGCTGAATGTCCTCGCTACGATAGTGGACGCCACTTTGACGCGATGGACATTCACCTGGGCTACGCTGATGCCTTCCGGACTATATGGCTGGCTCATGCGCAGAGTCCTCTGCTCACCCTAGCACATCTTCGGTGAGCGTCCTATTCTCACCTTCCAGGAGCAGTTCTGCCTCCCTGAACTCCTGGGAGAAAAGTATGGGCTCGATCTGTAAGTCCGAGCCTTCAGACATAGGCGTCTCGGGCCTATTCTCAACGACAGTTGCAACTGTCGCTTTCGTTGTATCTGTTTCTTTCGCAGGCTTTCGCTTTAGGTGGACGGGAATCAGTCCAAATCTAAAACGGCTGTCCGCTACCCTCCTGTCTCAACGAGAGTGCGCATTTAGTCCTTCGTTCTGGTCTTCTAGGAGGTCTAGAAGCCCTTCCGCCGTTTTCCCCTGATATCTGGGGAGGAATAGGTGGATGACTTCAGATGGCGAAATGTCGTCATCCATGATGGCTTTCAGTGGAGGGCCGTCCCAGCCCCCCAATACAGGAGCGTGCAGATGCAGCCACTCCACAGTGTGCTCATCCGCACAATCCACCAAGAGTATCCCTGGCCGAAAATGTACGGCGTCAAATTTGATCTTGTGCGACCAGCCTTTTGTCACCTCGCATAAGATGGCGTCTTCCAGATCCGTCAAATCATCTGGTGTCAGCATTATCTGAGGATAGTCCACAGCTAGTACTGCCACCTTCGCTGATTTGACGACACTGGCGTAGTTGGCTGCCGGTTGGCTGCCCTCCACAGCGATCTGGTGCTTCCTCTTCTGGCTGCCAACGCAGCCGCCGCTGAGCTCGACGATAAGTCGTCGCCTGCAGCATCAGTCCTGCTGCATTTTTCCGCCACGTTGTTGGGAGGGGTGAGCATCCTATTCGCTCGCTTACTGGCCGACTGTTGTGGCTGCACATCTGTCTTATGGCTCAACGCTTTTTCACGAGCGCTGTCCGGCGTCCATCCCTGTTCTAGGTATCATAGATACCACTTCACGCCCGTTCCACTAAGTCCTCTACGCTTAGGGTCATCCACACCACCTGGCTGTCCTGGTGGTGGTAGGAGCAGCTTCTTATCCAGCGTCGTTTTCTTACTCTGCTGGAGTATTTTGGTTTGCACCATAACTTTTACCTAGAGCTTGACAACGTTCGGCAATGGTAGTCATTGTCGTTGTTCTTTCCGCTCTCGGTCGGTTCGCTCTGCTGGGCTTTCAGCATGGTAACGCTGCTGTGTACCTGGTCTTGCATGACCAGGTCTGACGGAAATAGCAGCCGGCGCAGGGATACGTTCACGTACTGCATTGCAGCTTGTGTCGCGGTGCAGTGCCGCGGTAATTTAATGTTTTTGTTGCTTTGCTTCATATTTGCACCCACGAATTGCGGAGAAGAAATGTCCATCTGTGCAGAGATCCGCAATATAAAGATAAGGTCACAGTTACTCTCCGAGGCGACCAGTTATCGGAGAGGAACCGTTAGTGACTGAGTTATTTTTTAAACAGGCCCCTCATCCAGACTGATCATCGACACGCTATGCATGACATCTTGACCTGTCTAGGAGGTGATGGGGTGATAGGATGGGGTAGCAGAGGAAAGTTGAGTGTGCGAGTCATACGCCGCTCAAATTATATGAATACGTTACCGGAGAACACCACGTGGCGGCCCTCTCATCAGAGAAGGGGTACTGAATTCATTTGGAGGGAACAACTATGAGTCGACTTGAGATTGTACTAAAACGAAAAAAAATACCATCTCCCTTTGATCCCAAAAAAAAACCCCTATCGATAGTTTTCTTAACGATAGTCGAAACTATCGTCACTATCGATAGTAAAATCGTTATACTAAAAAAAAAGTTTTAAAAGTTTTTATTTGCAATTGTGTTTAAATGATACAATTAACTATAAAGAGCCATTATTGGCAGAGGTTACATTAAAATAATCGAGTGGGTGTTGGAAACTCGGAAAAATTTATTTTTTAGCATTTTTGCTGCCTTATTGCATTGTTGCTGTTTCGAATACCTGATTTCTTGAATGGAGCATCCTATAGTGTTGTTAGTCTGAGCACTTTTTCGGCTCTCATAAGAGGAATTTTTCATGAAGTGTACCAGGTGAAAAATAAAAATGTTCCAAATCAATTTGAAGTTTTTATATATTGTGTCACTATTGGTCATTAAATAAGAAAAAATAAGTTTTAAGGATATTGCATTTCGATTTTCACTATGCGCATCTACGTTCAAGAGTGGATAATTTCCAGTATAATATTTTTATAAATATAAATTTTAAAAAGCAATATATGTTTTGAAAAGCTCTTTTTCTTGGCTATAAAACTGTATTAATAAAATTTTTTTAAAATTAAAATTTTATTATTAAATTTAATAATGAAAAATATTTTTCGATTTTTGACAAATTATGCTATGATCGATTTTTTTTAATCTGGTCTTAAAAGCATTTAAGCGTTGAAAAAGATCGTACGAAATTGGAATCATTAGCGAAATCGTGACAAAGTGACTCCCTGATACCTGGAGCAGTAGCAGTAGCAGTAGTAATGAGGTAAATAAGTTCACCTAGTCTTTTAATGCTTCTATATCATCCACTGTAAGTGGCTGAGGTGCCTTTGAAGTACTGAAAAGCACACTAGAAATTGCGCCGATAGTAAGAATTATACATTGAATCATTTTATATGCGCTATTCCATCGTGTTGGCACTTCTTGACTAAAGCTGTATGGCCTTTCAATTAATATTTTGCGCAGTTCTCAATTTTAAATATGCGATTGGGCTTCTTTTAAAGTACGTGACTATGATCTTACCCTTTGTCATGACGGCCTTAATATTTTTACGCGCATATTGAGATTTAAACTGTGGGCAAAGCATGTTAAATGTTTTATTTTAAGTAATTCGCAAACTTTAATCATAGATGCTGCGTTGTCTGATACAACCGAAATAACTTTGTAAAGAACATACCACTCCATAGTACAACATGCAGTGAATCTGCTATATTTTGTGACGAGTGATCATTATCTTCCAGTAGTTTGTTAGTCGGCACTACGGCTGACCGTATTTTGAAGTTTCTTGTGATAAAATGACATGTTACAGTCAAGTATTAATCATTTGATCGTGATGTTCATCCACATCGGTCAATCTTTAAAGTGGGTTTTCTGGAAAGAGTAAAAACTGTACAAAATTCTGGAAGCCTTTGTCCTCAACGATTTGAAATGGTTTGCATTTTCGATAGTATCGTTAGTGAAAAAAAAAACTATCGATAGTGCGGCCCAAAACAAACTATCGATACTATCGATAGTACTATCGATAGTTTTCCAGGTCTACTACGAATAACTAAAATTATAACTACAAATAAGAATATTATTAAAACTGTAAGTGTAAACTACGTTATAATCATCCTTAATAAATAAACATAAATACGCATCAGTTATAATAAAATGTGGATCAATCTCACAAATGAGGGCTCAGCCGAAATTAAAGCCCAAAGCAGTGGAAAAGAAAAGTGCATGATCTGCTGTGAGCATTAAAAAACTTGCATTTTATGATAATTGTTACTGCATTTAACTGTGTGAAGCATATTGCGTCAATAATTTGACTAGCGAGAGCATCGGAGGAACGTTAAAAAAGGCGTTGCAAGTGTATGTGTGTGTATTTCAGTTAGAAATATATATACATAGATAGATATATATATATACATATAGATATTTACATGTGTATTTCAGTTAGAAATATTATATACATACAGAACTACAACATCGTTAGTAAGAGATCAACATAAATAACGAATACTATCGTCGACGTCACATAGACTGACTTTGATGGTGAAGGCAAACGAGACGCGACGGTACAAGAAAATAATGGCTAGCAGCGGAGCGTAGCAGAAATGAAGTATCGTATGTAAGCAAACAGCAATTTGATATGCAGTGGTAACTAATATAGTAGTGTAATCTAACAGTTTGTTTAAATAACAGACGTTTAACATAATATTGACCATAAAGTCTACAGTGTAGGTGCTGAAAACAACAGTAGATAAACATATTTAATATTCACTTGATATAACATTGATATTTCTGTAAGTTAACAGAATTTGTACACTAAGTTAAAGTTCAAGACATATTTAATTTAATTATATTTTGGTAAAATGCAGATCAACGAGATTGTAGTAGTTCGGGTCAAGGTAAAGCGAGATTTGCAGAACCGTTTGTTAGCTCACTTCGGATTTTAAGATGATGAAGATTCAGAAGATGATAGTGTAGTAGAGGAGGTAATGAATACACCTGCTGTAGAGACAGAAACAGAAAGGTCATGGTTTACTCTAAAGGATCTCGAGGGTAGCGTGTCACATTTTTCTGGCACAAATTCGCCTGATGAGCTATAGGAATGTTCGGTTACAGTAAAATCGAGTAAGCTGCAGTTGTATATGCCAAACAGTTACTTAGTGAGGCTGCATAGAGCAGCGCAATGTAAGGCGGGAATTCTGGCAAGAGAAGGGTACAAATATTGTTCAGGATAAGAATGTGTTGATTGAGCCATTAAGCATATTCACTTCTTCAAATCTAACTAAAGTCAATTGTGCATTCGCGAGTTTTGTTCAAAGGTCTCGTTGACGCCGGCGCCAATTTGTGTTTGATTCGTAAAATTAGGTGCTATAAAATTGACTTGGCGTGAAAAGTGTTTGACCGGTATAGGGGACAGTGGTGTTTTGACTTTTGGTAGTTTCACAATACCAGTGCGGATTGATGACACTGAGATAAAGATTGAGTTTCATGTCATTCCAAATGAAGATAGCGAAGCGATTTTAGGCAGAACAATTCTCGATAGTGTAGACATGAGAGTGACTATAGATTCCAAGTGGAATTAAAGATGTCAAGAATGAAGGGTTGAACGATATGATGAACAACAGTTCCTGTTCTGAGTTGTAGCATGAATTCAAAGCGATATTGTATGCTCATTTCCAAGCAGGGCGAAGTAGGCGTATAAATAGTGTTTAATTGCTCTTTGTTAGCAACGCGCGCTCAAGTTAAGTAGTAGCGCTTAAATCTTGCTTGTACTTGATTTATTATAACAATTGTGAATTTATAGAAAATAATTGAATAATGATGAGTCGCGAGAAGACCGTAGCCAATCGATTGAGGATTCGATGTTGAATACCCGACATCAGTCGGTGCGAAATCCATTGAATTCCCGACCTCAAACCGAACATCAGTTGGCGCAAAATCTTACGATATATTTAGGTACTTATACACTTCATTCAATCACAATTCAATACAACAAAAAATATGAAATTTCATGCTGACAACATGAAAACCAAAAACTAATTAAAATAGTTCTTAATCTAGTCTTAGACATCGCGCAGGCCTTGCGCTGGCGCAAACCTGAGATTGCTTGGCTCAACTGTGTTGCAGCGTCCGAGCTCGTGCTACGACCGTGCTCACGAGTGCGTAACGGTCGAGTAGAATAGGCCTGAGTGTCCGCTGTACGATTGTTCGGTACACTCCTCAGAGGAGCGCCATCGTTCTAATGCTGATGCTGCTGCTGCCGGTGATGCTGATGTCTTTGCTGCCGTTGCGATGGTGCACCTCTTTCTGACTTTTGAAGACGGTGGGCCTTCCGATTGTTGCCGCGCCTGCGGGTCTAAGTAAAGCATCGTATAATTCAAGTCGCCGCACCGTAGACACACCACCCTTGATGAACATCTCCCGATTGTATGGCATGCTTACGCTGGCAAAGCTGGCATTTGTACCACGAACTGCTACGATACACATAGTAAACAAAAAAAAGAGAAGAAAATAACTAATTAGAGTCTCGCTTTAACGGGTGCGTGGTTAGCAGTTTGGTGGAATTAGAATATTTATTGGAGAGGTTAGAGTGTAATGGGTGAGTGTTAATCAGTATGCGTCAGAAGAACGGAGAGCTTAACAATGTAATAACGCCTTGTTGGGTTCGGATTTCTGTCACTCGAACTTTCCCGTCTGCTCCAGCGATGGGTTTAGTTACCCGTCGAAGACGCCACTCTGTGGGAGGCA
>JAWNNQ010000475.1:0-28456 GCA_035044765.1 Leucophenga montana
ACGTATTGCACAAACGGCGTAATGACCACATATGTGCAATATTTAGTGGTATAACTCTGCAGAATCTTCTGTGTGAGACTTTAGTTGTTTATTTGTTTCGAATTGTTATTCTATTTTTGTAACATGTACCATGAGAAAGTATTATGCAAGAAAGATAATTTATTGAGGGTATGCAAATTGCAATGAAATGACTGCTAATTTTTCATTTCGACTATCAATGACGCACTGTGCTCGCAATGGTAAATTTAGCGGTGTTTAATTAATAACTTATTTTAAATTTGTAACATATTTTTATCTGATTACTATTTTCATACGAAATACTTTTAAGAACATTATTAAATAAAAGAAACATTTTTTATGTTTGGATTTAAAAAAAAAAGTTTAAAGGTGGAAAAAAAGCCTGGCTATATTTCCATTTTTGATATTACCGGAATCTGCCATTGATATATCAGCCAACAAAGACATGGATTTTTAAATTTTCTTGGATGATGGATTTTTTTCGATTATGATATCTTTGTCCGAGACGCGAATGTGCCATTTCTTTATTGGTAGTCTATAAGCAATTCATAGTGTACACTCAAAACAACGAATCTATGCATGCAATGTGGATAAAGCAAACTCATACATCATTTTTGGCGATGCTTTACAGATCCCAAATGTTTGTGATGACGATTCGGAAACTACAATAAATATTTTTCTGTTTGTTTTGTGGAATTGATGATGTATTCCAAAATGACTTATGCTTGTTGAATGGATATTTAACATATCTGATTTTATGTTTTCAACTTCACTACGAACCAATTCTGTTGTTTCCTTTTGGCAAATAATCTTAATTGATCTACAATAACGTGTTGAAGACGGCCGAGGATTTTTCCAAAGTACATTGGATCCATATTGAACTTGCAAATGGCACCAGGCAAGCTGCAAATGAATTTTCATCGGTCATTCTATTTTCGCCATCGGTACAACTTTGACTATAAGTTCAGTGCCCACTACTTCCATCGCAGCACCATTTATATACTGCTGTAACTTTATTAGAATTGGGATTATTGTTAATTTGTTGAAATAAATCTGAGTGAGCTTCAGTATGATCAACCAAATGCAACCAAAGGCAAAGTTATTTCAGCAGAAAAATCTAAAACGTGTACCGCTTTTTCGCTGCCAGTAGAACATCATAAGGTGGCTATATATTAGCATTCCTGATTTTGGCACCTGCTTGCATTATTTATAGCTGTGCTTTGAAAAACCACCATCTATATAAAGAGCCAAGGCTTCCTCGGGTGTGTATTGAACAGGAAGCTGAATATCTGAATCAATAGAAGTCTTCATTTGCATACCCAGTCCTTCATAGGCATGTAGCATTGATATGACTTTTGCTGCATTTCGCTTACCAGCCTTCTATAAGCTAGTACACGTAGCTACCAAAAGCTCATCGCACTGGGTTTCATTAACTAAGCAAGAAACTCTGCTTTTGAATTTTCTCTGTGCAAATGTTGAACTCCTTTTCTGATCGTCCACAACGAAGAGGCAGGTCAGCCAGCAAAAGTTTCCCATCCAGCCATTCTTTGTTTTATTTCTCAAACTTTTCACGGCTCACACAGCTCATTTACTTTTTATCTGTCATGCGTCATAGACTTGTCTTAAAACCGCTCCGTGTCTTTAACGCTACTATAGTAAAATTAATAATAAAAAAAAAAAAAAAAAAGCTCCAACTTGTCTGAACTAAATCCTGAGCAGACAAGCTTGAGCTTTAGTTCTCAATGTACAACACCGACGACGCCGCTCACTACGATAAAACCTACAACAGCAGCTACAACAACACTAAAAACTCAAAGCAGTTATGTGATGTCGTCCGCATCTTAATTAACAACAACAACTGTCTTCTGTTCACAGGCCTCGATCACGTCATCGCAATCGTCATTGGCTATAGCTAATCCAACCATCACGTCATCGCAATCGTCATTGGCTACAGCTACTATTACAGCTAATCCAATAGTAGTAAACAGCCAAGTGCAAAATTATAAAAACAACGTTACCGCAACGTCGAGTTCATAGAGTGAGTCATCGGGAACCGTTTGTCCAACAAATAATAAAATTCAAAACGCAGCTAGCCCAAACAACAACACAATCTATCACATCAACCTAAAACAACAACGGGACAATACACAACAATTACAAAGCAGCAATAAAAAACCAAAAAACAAAACACAAACAAAATTACAAAAATACTGGCTCAGCCAACCAAATTCTTCAAACCGTTTCCAACTGTTAGCAGACTCTGACGACAAGTATGACGAACAAGACGATACTAATCCTGACAAAGCAACCCAACAAGTACAGCAGGCGCCTCTTAAACCTAATAAACATCCTCCAATCTATGGACAGGGTGTTGGTCAAATTAAAATACTAAATGTAGCTCTTAAAGAAGTGGTTCAGAATAATTTCAAACTGAAAGCACTTGCAAATAATGAGGTCAGAGTTCAATCAGCGGATTCTTCTTCTTATAGAAGTATTATAAACATTTTACGTCAAAAAGAAACAAAGTTCTATACCTTTAAAGCTAAGGAAGAAAGAAATTTCAAAATTATTCTTAGGAATATGCACGCTTCAGTTGACATTGAAGAAATCAAAGCTGAACTATTCCACGTAGTATATAACTTTTATAAAATCAACAAATTTTTAGTATTATTTTCCATAGAGCTCAAGCAAAAAGAAAATAAAGACATTTATAATATAACCCACCTTCTTTAAACTAAAATCAAATTCGAACCTCCTCGTACTAAACGTACTCTTTCCCAATGTGCTAATTGCCAGAAATATGGGCATACAAAAAATTACTGCACAAGAAACCCTGTTTGTGTAAAGTGTACTGGAAAAAATAAAACCGTAGATTGCACTTTGGCTGTTGACAAAGGCCTTACAAAACGCTTAAAGTTCAGCGTTCTCCCGCTCTTCGGGAGAAAAATATAAAAAAAAGTTTGCGATATTAAGAATGGTGCCACTACAGTAAATTCACGTACAATTGTAAATCCAGCAACTAGCTATGCTCAAATGGCCAGAACCCACAGTTCAACAGATGAAAGACGTTTAATGTTGATGTCATGAATGTTAGTAAGGTTTTTCTTTATATATTTGGGTGTCTCCATATGTCTTACATTTTTGTAATTCTTTATGAACCCTATTTGTTTAGTATTCTGATATGATTCCCTCTTTGTATTTGCTTTTTCTATTTTTAATTGCTTTGCAATTTTAAGTCGATCATAGATTTTGTCGAAACCAACCTAGTTTTTTTGAACATCTACAGGTGTACATTTAATTGTGCTGTGTTATTATAAAATGTTGTTGCTTTTTTCATTTGCATATGTTATCGAATTTTTTCAGTTATAGTGTTGTTAACAAACGACCCTCAATGAACTTAGCGAACAACCCGTGCGCCTGAAATGCTGACGAATCGGATTCCACATGCAACGTGCCAAGAACGTTCGGCCTGGATCAACAACCTGACGTTTGCTTATGTCGCAAGCGTTGCGACATCATTATGGTTTTGCTGAGTCGTCTTGCCGACCATGACTTTGTGGTATGATGCATTGCTGTTATTTTTGCTTTGGGTTTATATTTCTGGCTTTTGTACTTGGTAGTTTAGTTTTATATTATCTCTTATACGTTAAATAAACGGAATTCAACAACAGCATTATTGTTTATATAGGTGTGAATAATTAAGAGCCTTCAGGTCTCTTATAATTATACTCTACTATACGACTTCGTCTGGAAGTTTGATGAAACCATCGGAGACTCTACAAATTAATAATTGGCGCCCAACAGGATTTAGATTACTTTAAAAAGGATTGACGTGTTTTTAACATGCAAGTGACTGTGCGACGAAAATAGTGACTTCAAAAAGAAATACATATAAATAAAGGAGACTTGTAGTAATTTGGCAGCGCGAAAGTGAACGTTGCGCTATTTGATAAATATTTTTATTAGATTTCTTTAAGTGTGTTCCTGAGTTAATAGTCTGAGAACAAATAATTATGCAAGTTTATTGTTTGATGATTTGCTGAACGATTTATTCTCACTTCGCTGGCTGCTCATGAGTTGGGCTCGTAGTTGAATACGATAGCGACGAAGGTCAAGAAGTAGGGTATTGTCCCCCAGTGAGACATCAAGTTAGCTCCTTAACGGAAGAAGCCCCTCAAGTGGAAACGTATAAAAGAGTGACCATTGACCCTAGTATAAAATGCGACAAGAAACTGGAGATCGTGAAATCAGTCCCGACATTCAACAGTAATCACGAAGAGGCAGTCCGCCGTAGATGCGTACGAAGTTTCCAGATGATACACTGGTAGTGAGACACACTACGAAGCTGTGGCCATTTTAAAAAATAAAATTTGTGGAGCAGCACGAGCACTATTTACGTCACACAGTACGGTGCTTACGGTGCGTCACCTACAAAATAGTTATGACACATAACGTACAGGCAGCAGCTATTCTCAATGAGGAAACTAGGAGTGATGCTCAAGAAGTCGTTGAAATCATTAGTTCTCCCAGCACAACCCAAAGATTTTCTATCCGCTTTAGCGTTGGCTCGCATGGCTGAAAATCGGATTGAGAGAAGCATGTTCGCTGCATCGTACCCTAAGGCGATCGAAGATAGAAACCATAACAGACAGGGTAACCGCCCCCAGGCTAGATAGGGACGAGGTCAGGAAAAAAATCCACATTTTGTAGGAAAACAAAATCAGAACAGTCCGCAACAGGGTGATCCTGGGCCAAAGCCGAATGATAAAGAGGCCCCAATGCAGAACCAGGTGCAGCCTATGGGCGTTGACCCTTCGATGTCTAGGTTTAGACAAAAAGCTAATTGGGAAAAGCCGCAGAGTAACGCCACACATGGCGAAGCTCAAAAAAGGCCAAACAGATCAGAGCGCATATCAGGGCAGAGACGCCAACGTATCAATAATGTTTCCCAACAAGCCTCTAACCAAGAGAAACAAGGATATGCAAACGCAGCCGAGGCCGCAGTTGCTGACATTAATGATGAAAGTGACTCGACCGGTGACAATTACCTATTAAATTTTTTAGGGAGCGCTCCCAATTGCTGTTCGTCGAGCGACAATTGGCTGGCAGAACATTAAAAATTCTAATCGGCACTGGTGCGGTAAAAAATTAGGCTGGTGTAACTCTGAATCTAAACGATAATAACATTACCTACGGCAGCAAGTCAGAAACGTTGAATCACCACCCCTTTGACAACTTGAACTTCACAAGTGTCGATGACATAGTAGTCCCTGATATTGTAAGGGACGAATTCAAAAAAAAAAAATTACGGAAGAGGATTATGGATTTTCGACCTCTAACGAAGCACTACACTTTAATAATTCAGTCATTGCCACAATTCGTACCGAGGACAATGAACCGGTATATTCAAAGCTATATCCGCACCCCACAGGTGTAGCGGATTTTGTTACCAACGAGATTTCACAATTGGTAAAGGATGGCATGCATCAAGATCTGCATACAATAGCCCAGCATGGGTTTTGCAAATCTATGAAAGGTAAAGTATTGCGAATCTTGGAAAGGCAAAATTTTTCACTACTTTAGATTTGAAATCCGGATACCACCAGATTTATATGGCTGAGAAAGATCGTGAGAAAACTTCATTCTCAGTAAATGGCGGAAAATATGAATTCGGTCGGTTCTTTCGGTCGGTTCTTTCAGTTTAAAGAATGCGGGAAGCATTTTCCAAAGAGCAATTGATGATGTTCTTCGAGAACAAATTGACAAAATATTTTGACGACGCAATAATATTCTCCGAAAATGAGGCCGATCACGTCGGATACATTGACATAGTACTTCAGTGCCCTTGCGACGCTCATATGAGAGTGTCTAAAGAAAAAACGAAATTCTTTAAAGAAAGTGTCGAGTAGTTAGGTTTCATCGTCACTAGCCAAGGGGCAAAAACAGACCCCGAAAAGCTCAAAGCGATCCAATAGTATGTTGAGCCAAAAAACTTATATGCTCTAAGGTCTATTCTGGGATTTTCCAGTTATTGCAGGGTATTCGTTAAAGACCTCGCATCCATAGCAAGACCTTTAACAAATATACTTAAAGGCGAAAACGGTACAGTTAGTAAGCACATGTCAAGAAAAATTCCGATAGAGTTGGACAACACGCAACGCGAAGCCTTCGATACATTAAAAAACATACTGGCATCAGAGGATGTCATGCTTATGAACCCGGGCTTTAAAAAACCGTTCGACCTAACCACTGATGCTTCTGCGAGTAGTATAGGAGTAGTGCTGTCTCAAGGGGGACGGCCTATTACCATGATATCACGGACATTAAAACAATGTGAATCTAATTATGCTACCAACAAAAGGGAGCTATTCGCCATTATATGATCCCTCGGTAAACTGCAGAATTATCTGTCTGGTACCAGAGAATTACAAATTTTTACAGACCATCAGCCACTCACGTTTGCAGTGTCTGAAAAAAACACTAACGCGAAATTTAAAAGGTGGAAGGTTTTTATTGAAGAACACAACGCCAGAATTCATTACAAGCCGGGAAAGAAAATTTCGTGGCAGGCGCAAGATATTAATGCTTTACAAGACGAACCGCAATCAGATGCAACCACCGTGCACAGTGAACTTTTCCTAACATACATGATCGAAACAGCGGACAACCCTTTAAATAGTTTTAGGAATCAAGTGATTCTAGAAGAGGCAGGCAATAAGTTGCAATAAGTTGTTTATGTTTGGCAACAAGACCCGTCACGTGATACAATTCACAAACAAGAGCAATCTCGTAGAGGCACTAAAGCTTGTAGTGAATCCCAATGTTGTAAACGCGTTCCGTTATGACTTTCCAACTTTAACCGTTTTTCAAATGAGTTAGTATCACTGTTCCCAAAGACCAAATTCTGGCACTGTAAGAACATGGTGTCAGACATCACCAAGAAAGACGAACAGGTAGAACTAGTTAATACCGAACATAATCGTGCACACAGAGCAGCACAGGAAAATGTAAAACGACAGCCAGTTGCATCTCGCCCGATAACAAACATAAGAGTCCCTATTTTACAATTAATTAATAGTTTTCCCAAAACAAAGAGCATCTATTGCGATAATGAAGCATCATTCAATTCAGAACCGATCACTTCATTATTGAGAAACCAATACAACATAGATATCGGTAACGCACCCCCACTCCATAGCTGCTCCAATGAACAGGTGGAACTATTCCACAGTACATTAATAGCGATAGCTAGGTGTTTCAAATTTGACAAAAAAAATTAGCGACACAGTCCAAGCAATAGAGCGGGCAAGAATAGAGTATAATAAATTTATTCATTCAGTCACAGGGCAAAGCCACTTGATGAATTTCGAACAACAATCAAGGAAAAAATAATAAAAGCTCAGCAAGATCAACTTGCCAGATGTAGCCCAGTTAGGCAGAAAAGGGTTTTCGACGTAGGTGGGAAGGTGCACCTTAGAAATAACAAAATATTGGGAAACAAGTTGTCATTATGTTCTGAAGGGAGCATACAAGCAGACCTAGGAACGTCTGTACTTATTAAGGGGAGGGTGGTCCATAACGACAATCTGAGGTAATTGCAAAGTTATCACACACACTACACCCAATCATACAATTACTACAGATCTGGTTTAATTGTTTCCTGCAGGTTTTTTTTTGAATAATTCTCATACTCCTATCCGCAACGAATGCGCGAATCACTGACTTCTCTCATTCGAACTATATTTCCGTATTGGATGGTAATGTTTGGATATGGGAACTACGCAGTTATGTGAGGCATTCGACTAACTTGACCGACACATGAGCATCGTAGACGATACCATTAAAATGTCTGAATTGTATCACATTCGCATATGCGAAAACTGTTACAGGTAGATATAGAACATGTTAAAAATTTATTGTCCGCTTTAATGGTACATCATAGGATAGCCAGAAGCTTAGATTTCTTGGGAACGTAATTAAAAGTTGGTGCAGGTACCTTTGATGCGTCGGACCCCTGAAGTTCAACTTATAGAATCAAACAATAGACAGGTAGTAGTTAACACAGAAACGCAGAAGCAAATCAATCTACTCACCTACACAGTAAATAAAATACTTAAAAAAAAAGGTGAATTAGTATATACCGCGCATCTGTATGAAACGCAACTGGCGAGAAACAGAATGTTAATTACTGAGATACAAAACCTAATGCTTACTATCACGCTCGCCAAGTCCAATATAATAAACCCCACAATTTTCGATCAAGACAATTTGAAGTCTATTTTTACCGAACAGCTCACAGAAGTCCCTATAGTTAGTTTAATGGGAGTATCCAACATCAAAGTTTTTCAATCCAATAGCATTATTCATATATTAATTGGGGCTAAGGTTAAGGTCATTTGTAAAAAGCTCATGGCATTTCCCATGAGAACGCGATGGCGGAATGCGACGATGGAGTCCTCGCTGTCACAGAATGCGCGACTACCAACTATGCGACGTTCTGCAAACAGGCAACGTATGATACCTGCGCGCGCGGAATACACTCAGTCGGTGCAGCTGTATGCCATACGCAACCCACTCATCTGGAGCCGATCACATTGGTTGATGAGGGAATAATCATCATCAACGAACAGTTCGCAAGAGTCAGCATAGATAACGGGCCCATGATAACAACGAATGGGGCTCACCTTGTCATATTCGAACGCACAGCCGTAATAAACGATACTATGTATTTGAATCACAATAAAGCTGTAAGCAAGGTCCCAGGCATCGCGACTTGGCCTCTGCTGAACATCACGGGACACGAAAATGTGCTGAGCTTACCGCTGCTGCAGCGGGTGAATGAGCACAACCTACATATCATCCAGGAGCTCAGAGATGATGTTACATCCCGCGGGTCTCCCAAAATCTGGTTCGCAATTGGAGTAGCAGTCAGCCTCATATTTTGTGGCCTTATCCTCATATATCAGTGCTTGAGCCGGAGAAGCTAATCAATCAAGCTGCAAAAAACCATCAACGAGTTAAGCATCACTGAGGACGACAAGGACGGATTCCCCATGCAACGTGTCGAGAACGTTAGGTCTGGATCAACAGCCGGACGCTTATTAATGTCGCAAGCTTTGCGACATCATTATGGTTTTTCTGAGACGGCACAGCGATCACGAGCCCATGGCATATCTCAAGTACTTTCCAATTGTGTACTTTAGTTTCATATTCATTCTTTTTGTTAAGTCAGTTTTGTATTCGATTTTGAAAGAAGCATTGCTTATAAATATACAACTCCGGAAATTGCCGTTACCTTGCTGAGCCACAAGGCAAGCGATTTGAAAGGATAGTCATCTTCTCAATGTAATCGTCAGAAGATATTACGCCACCAACCCCATCTCCTGCGACGACGACCAAGAAACCCAGCATCACCATTTCAGCGGCCAAAACTTAATAATTTACATTCTCAATAAATACATTAATGAGTTTCTACTGAGAAAAACGGTCTTTTAAATGATCGTAATGAGTACCTAGATATTCATGATCTCGGCATGTGTTTTCCATTATCGCATGTGCAAAATTTTAGAATAAGTTAAAGTAAGTTAGCACATAATTTGTAATTTTAGATTTTTCGTATAAATAAAGACGTCGAGCAATCGACAGTTATCCATCCAAGTAATATCGAAACGTGTGTTTCTCTTCAACATTAATTGCCGTAATATTCATAGGTCACTGAATTCGGAAATAGGTTAGATTTTTATATTGAAGGAAAAGAAAATCTTCCTGTAGTTAGAGCCATAATTTTAAATGTACACGCAACTCATATTGTATGATTTTAATTTTGGTATTGTTTAACAAATTAAGAAAACAATTTGATGACATTTTAGATAAAAAACAGATAACAAAACCAAATCTACCTTTCGTCTTACCAAAAATCGATATTCCACCTTTTTCTGGAAAATACACGCGAATGGAATACCTTCAAAGAGCTATTCATACAGTTAATTGATTCTGCTAACATAACCGATACACAAAAAATGTGTATCCTAAAATCAAAAATAACTGGGGATGCGGCAGCCACAATTGCTAGCTTGCCCGCTACAAATGAAAATTACAAATTAGCATGGTCACTTCTAGTTGAGAAATATACTAATCCGAGGGCAACTTTGTCCACATATTTTAATAATTTAATAGATGTCCCAACTACAACTAATTCTGTTGAAAGCCTAAAACCATTTTTAAATGTAATTAATAAGAATATCCGGGCAATAGCAGCAACAAAAATGTCTGCCGAAAAAATTCTTCAAAGTTTTTTAAATATCTTGCTACTACGTAAACTCAATGAAAATCTTAGAAGTAGATATAATAATTCTTTGAAAAATGCAAAAGAAATTCCTGAAGTAAGTTCTTTACTTATATTTTAGAGAAAGAATTCCTCTCGCTTGAAGCAGGCCAAAGTAAAACCCCAAACTTAATTAATAAAACACAAAGAACAAATTCAGGACATACAATTAAAGAATCAAATTTTATTATGCAATGTATAGCGGGGTGTAATCTTATCCACCCATTATATCAGTGTTACAAATTTAAATGCCTAACTCTCAAAGAAAAGTGGGATATAATTAAGACAAATCATCTTTGTGGAAAATGTCTAAAAAAGATACTCCTACAAAGATTGTAGATGGTCCTGTACTATATGTCAGGGACCACATCATAAAGTATTGCACCACAAGGAGTTAGAAAGAAACCAAGTAAAAGCAGTGAATTCCCAAAAGAAGGTTTTGCTTACAACAGCAATTATTAAAGTTGCAAATGGGAGTGGAGAGTGGACAAATTGTAGAGCATTACTAGATTGTGGCTCCCAAATTAATATTGTCACAAAAAAATTAGCATCACAGCTCAAAATATAGGAAGAGCCCATGAATGAACTAATTTCCAGTCAAAAATCAATAATAAATGAAAAATTAAAGGTTAAAATAAAGTCATTAAAATCTGATTATGAAACATATATTGAAGCATTAGTCACTCAAAAACTAGTGTCTTAATTAACTCAGACAAAAATTGAAGTATAGAAAGTACCAGAACAATTTAAGCTTGCAGATCCAAAATTCTATTTACCTGGCGAAATTGACATGCTTCTAGGTATTGATATTTACCACGAGGTAGTCGAAGATGCTAAATCTCTGAAGATGCAAAAATCTGTGGGGTTTAAATAACCAATTGAAAAAATTCGAGGAGGTAGAAGATAAAGAAACAAAAACAAAAGTATTCACAGACTTGCGCATCCAAGTCAAGAATAGCTCCCACAAAACTCTTAACACTTCCAAGACTTGAGTTGTGTTCCGCAGTATTGCTATCCGAATTAACCCAAAAAATAATAGAAAACATCCGAATTCAGTTCGATTGTGTAAACTTTTACACCAATTCGCAAATAGTATTATGTTGGCTTAAGTTAATGGAGCATCTCTTAAAACATTTGCTTCAAATAGAGTAAATAAAATACAAAGTATTACCAAACTTAGTAATTGGAACTATATAGACAAGAAAATAATCCCTCTGATATGGTCTAAAACTATCTATGGTTTAAAGGTCCGGATATACTAAAAGAAAGAATCTTTAGCAGAGAAAATAATTATAATGAAAATATTAAAATATCAGAAATTCCAGAAATAAAGAAGAATAGCAACAAGCTTCTATTAATTAAAATAATTAAAACGGTAAATCTTACGTTTAATTAACACAATCTCTTCTTGCCGTTTATTGATGTTGGTTGGTTGTTCGTAATGAGTACCTAGATATTCATGATCTCGGCATGTGTTTTCCATTATCGCATGTGCAAAATTTTAGAATAAGTTAAAGTAAGTTAGCACATAATTTGTAATTTTAGATTTTTCGTATAAATAAAGACGTCGAGCAATCGACAATTATCCATTCAAGTAATATCGAAACGTGTGTTTCTCTTCAACATTAATTGCCGTAATATTCATAGGTGACCCCGTAAAAAACAAGTACACGCGAGTGAAAAAGTTTATAAATAAAAAAAAAAATAAAAAAATTTTTATACAAAGAAAAAAAAAACAAATAAAATTTTAAGCGGTTGTGTTTAATATAGAGTGCAACATATAATTCTTTCTTGCGAGTAATTGTATTTCAGAATTTCTATTTATTCTTAGTATTTTTATATAAAAATAAAAATACTATGAAAATTATACGCCATTGCGATTGTGTGTAATATTGTATGCAACATATATTCCTTACTTCCTCGTACAAGTAACGGATTTTCACAATTTCTATATCCTATAAAAAATAAGAAGGAAATTTAAAATCTGTAAATTGTTGCTACAAATAAAATACTAATTAAAAAAAAAGAAAAAAAAAAAAAAAAAAAAAAATATATATATATATATATATATATATATATATATATATATATATATATATATATATATATATGTATGTATGTATGTATGTATGTATGTATGTATGTATGTATGTATGTATGTATGTATGTATAGAGAGAGAGAGAGAGAGAGAGAGAGAGAGAGAGAGAGAGAGAGAGAGAGAGAGAGAGAGAGAGAGAGAGAGAGAGAGAGAGAGAGAGAGAGAGAGAGAGAGAGAGAGAGAGAGAGAGAGAGAGAGATATATATATATATATATATATATATATAGAGAGAGAGAGAGAGAGAGAGAGAGAGAGAGAGAGAGAGAGAGAGAGAGAGAGAGAGAGAGAGAGAGAGAGAGAGAGAGAGAGAGAGAGAGAGAGAGAGAGAGAGAGAGAGAGAGAGAGAGAGAGATTTTTTTTTTTTTTTTTTTTTTTCTTTTTTTAATTAGTATTTTATTTGTAGTAACAATTTACAGATTTTAAATTTCCTTCTTATTTTTTATAGGATATAGAAATTGTGAAAATCCGTTACTTGTACGAGGAAGTAAGGAATATATGTTGCATACAATATTACACACAATCGCAATGGCGTATAATTTTCATAGTATTTTTATTTTTATATAAAAATACTAAGAATAAATAGAAATTCTGAAATACAATTACTCGCAAGAAAGAATTATATGTTGCACTCTATATTAAACACAACCGCTTAAAATTTTATTTGTTTTTTTTTTCTTTGTATAAAAATTTTTTTATTTTTTTTTTTATTTATAAACTTTTTCACTCGCGTGTACTTGTTTTTTACGGGGTCACCTATGAATATTACGGCAATTAATGTTGAAGAGAAACACACGTTTCGATATTACTTGAATGGATAATTGTCGATTGCTCGACGTCTTTATTTATACGAAAAATCTAAAATTACAAATTATGTGCTAACTTACTTTAACTTATTCTAAAATTTTGCACATGCGATAATGGAAAACACATGCCGAGATCATGAATATCTAGGTACTCATTACGAACAACCAACCAACATCAATAAACGGCAAGAAGAGATTGTGTTAATTAAACGTAAGATTTACCGTTTTAATTATTTTAATTAATAGAAGCTTGTTGCTATTCTTCTTTATTTCTGGAATTTCTGATATTTTAATATTTTCATTATAATTATTTTCTCTGCTAAAGATTCTTTCTTTTAGTATATCCGGACCTTTAAACCATAGATAGTTTTAGACCATATCAGAGGGATTATTTTCTTGTCTATATAGTTCCAATTACTAAGTTTGGTAATACTTTGTATTTTATTTACTCTATTTGAAGCAAATGTTTTAAGAGATGCTCCATTTAACTTAAGCCAACATAATACTATTTGCGAATTGGTGTAAAAGTTTACACAATCGAACTGAATTCGGATGTTTTCTATTATTTTTTGGGTTAATTCGGATAGCAATACTGCGGAACACAACTCAAGTCTTGGAAGTGTTAAGAGTTTTGTGGGAGCTATTCTTGACTTGGATGCCGCAACATTTGTCGTTATAATTCCTAGTTTTGCTCTTCACAATATATTTCTTCGTCTGTGAATTCTTTTGTTTTTGTTTTTTTTTTTATCTTCTACCTCCTCGAATTTTTTCAAATGGTTATTTAGAGTTTCCCCAGAATTTGCTAAAACCCCACAGATTGTTGGTGATTGTTCTATTATTATTGTACCGTATACAACCCAGCCAAGCTAGGAATCGTGCAATCGAATCTTTCCCTCATTTAAGGCAACTTTAGCATCTTTGACTACCTCGTGGTAAATATTAATACCCAGAAGCATGTCAACTCCGCCAGGTATATTGAATTTTGTATCTGCAAGCTTAAATTGTTCTGTTACCTTCTTTTCTTCAAGTTTTGTCTGAGGTAGTTGAGTCACTAGTTTTTGAGTGACTAATGCTTCAATATATATTTTATAATCAGATTGTAATGACTTTATTTTAACATTTAATTTTATATTTAATATTGAATTTTGACTTGAAAACCCTTTAATTAGTTCATTAGTGGGCTCTCCCTTTATTTTGAGCTGTGATGCTAATTTTTTTGTAACAGTATTAATTTGAAAGCCACTATCTAGTAATGCTCTACGATTTATCCACTCTCCACTCCCATTTGCAATTTTAATAATTGCTGTTTGAAGCAAAACCCTCTTTGGACCATCTACAATCTTTGTAGGAGTGTCCCTTTTTTAGACATTTTTCACAAAGATGATTTGTTTTAATTATATCCCACTTTTCTTTGAGAGTTAGACATTTAAATTTGTAACATTGATATAATGGGTAGATACGATTACACCCCACTATACATTACATAATAAAATTTGATTCTTTAATTGTATGTCATGAATTTGTTCTTTGTGTTTTATTAATTAAGTTTGGTGTTTTACTTTGGCTTGCTTCAAGCGTGAGGAATTCATGCTCTAAAAATATAAATAAAGAACTTACTTCAAGAATTTCTTTTTCATTTTTCAAAGAAATGTTATATCTACTTCTAAGATTTTCATTGAGTTTACGTAGTAGCAAGAAATATAAAAAACTTTGAACATTTTGTTGCTGCTATTGCCCGGATATTCTTATTAATTACATGTTTTTAGGCTTTCAACAGAATTAGTTGTAGTTGGGACATCTATTAAATTATTAAAATATGTGGACAAAGTTGCCCTCGGATTAGTATATTTTTCAACTAGAAGTGACCATGCTAATTTGTAATTTTCATTTGTAGCGGGCAAGCTAGCAATTGTGGCTGCCGCATCCCCAGTTATTTTTGATTTTAGGATACACATTTTTGTGTATCGGTTATGTTAGCAGAATAATTAACTGTATGAATAGCTCTTTGAAAGTATTCCATTTGCGTGTATTTTCCAGAAATAGATGGAATATCGATTTTTTGTAAGACGAAAGGTAGATTTGGTTTTGTTATCTGTTTTTTATCTAAAATGTCATCAAATTGTTTTCTTAATTTGTTAAACAATACCAAAAAAAATCATACGATTGAGTTCGTGTACATTTAAAATTATGGCTCTAACTACAGGAAGATTTTCTTTTCCTTCAATATAAAAATCTAACCTATTTCCGAATTCAGTGACCTATGAATATTACGGCAATTAATGTTGAAGAGAAACACACGTTTCGATATTACTTGGATGGATAACTGTCGATTGCTCGACGTCTTTATTTATACGAAAAATCTAAAATTACAAATTATGTGCTAACTTACTTTAACTTATTCTAAAATTTTGCACATGCGATAATGGAAAACACATGCCGAGATCATGAATATCTAGGTACTCATTACGATCATTTAAAAGACCGTTTTTCTCAGTAGAAACTCATTAATGTATTTATTGAGAATGTAAATTATTAAGTTTTGGCCGCTGAAATGGTGATGCTGGGTTTCTTGGTCGTCGTCGCAGGAGATGGGGTTGGTGGCGTAATATCTTCTGACGATTACATTGAGAAGATGACTATCCTTTCAAATCGCTTGCCTTGTGGCTCAGCAAGGTAACGGCAATTTCCGGAGTTGTATATTTATAAGCAATGCTTCTTTCAAAATCGAATACAAAACTGACTTAACAAAAAGAATGAATATGAAACTAAAGTACACAATTGGAAAGTACTTGAGATATGCCATGGGCTCGTGATCGCTGTGCCGTCTCAGAAAAACCATAATGATGTCGCAAAGCTTGCGACATTAATAAGCGTCCGGCTGTTGATCCAGACCTAACGTTCTCGACACGTTGCATGGGGAATCCGTCCTTGTCGTCCTCAGTGATGCTTAACTCGTTGATGGTTTTTTGCAGCTTGATTGATTAGCTTCTCCGGCTCAAGCACTGATATATGAGGATAAGGCCACAAAATATGAGGCTGACTGCTACTCCAATTGCGAACCAGATTTTGGGAGACCCGCGGGATGTAACATCATCTCTGAGCTCCTGGATGATATGTAGGTTGTGCTCATTCACCCGCTGCAGCAGCGGTAAGCTCAGCACATTTTCGTGTCCCGTGATGTTCAGCAGAGGCCAAGTCGCGATGCCTGGGACCTTGCTTACAGCTTTATTGTGATTCAAATACATAGTATCGTTTATTACGGCTGTGCGTTCGAATATGACAAGGTGAGCCCCATTCGTTGTTATCATGGGCCCGTTATCTATGCTGACTCTTGCGAACTGTTCGTTGATGATGATTATTCCCTCATCAACCAATGTGATCGGCTCCAGATGAGTGGGTTGCGTATGGCATACAGCTGCACCGACTGAGTGTATTCCGCGCGCGCAGGTATCATACGTTGCCTGTTTGCAGAACGTCGCATAGTTGGTAGTCGCGCATTCTGTGACAGCGAGGACTCCATCGTCGCATTCCGCCATCGCGTTCTCATGGGAAATGCCATGAGCTTTTTACAAATGACCTTAACCTTAGCCCCAATTAATATATGAATAATGCTATTGGATTGAAAAACTTTGATGTTGGATACTCCCATTAAACTAACTATAGGGACTTCTGTGAGCTGTTCGGTAAAAATAGACTTCAAATTGTCTTGATCGAAAATTGTGGGGTTTATTATATTGGACTTGGCGAGCGTGATAGTAAGCATTAGGTTTTGTATCTCAGTAATTAACATTCTGTTTCTCGCCAGTTGCGTTTCATACAGATGCGCGGTATATACTAATTCACCTTTTTTTTTAAGTATTTTATTTACTGTGTAGGTGAGTAGATTGATTTGCTTCTGCGTTTCTGTGTTAACTACTACCTGTCTATTGTTTGATTCTATAAGTTGAACTTCAGGGGTCCGACGCATCAAAGGTACCTGCACCAACTTTTAATTCCGTTCCCAAGAAATCTAAGCTTCTGGCTATCCTATGATGTACCATTAAAGCGGACAATAAATTTTTAACATGTTCTATATCTACCTGTAACAGTTTTCGCATATGCGAATGTGATACAATTCAGACATTTTAATGGTATCGTCTACGATGCTCATGTGTCGGTCAAGTTAGTCGAATGCCTCACATAACTGCGTAGTTCCCATATCCAAACATTACCATCCAATACGGAAATATAGTTCGAATGAGAGAAGTCAGTGATTCGCGCATTCGTTGCGGATAGGAGTATGAGAATTATTCAAAAAAAAACCTGCAGGAAACAATTAAACCAGATCTGTAGTAATTGTATGATTGGGTGTAGTGTGTGTGATAACTTTGCAATTACCTCAGATTGTCGTTATGGACCACCCTCCCCTTAATAAGTACAGACGTTCCTAGGTCTGCTTGTATGCTCCCTTCAGAACATAATGACAACTTGTTTCCCAATATTTTGTTATTTCTAAGGTGCACCTTCCCACCTACGTCGAAAACCCTTTTCTGCCTAACTGGGCTACATCTGGCAAGTTGATCTTGCTGAGCTTTTATTATTTTTTCCTTGATTGTTGTTCGAAATTCATCAAGTGGCTTTGCCCTGTGACTGAATGAATAAATTTATTATACTCTATTCTTGCCCGCTCTATTGCTTGGACTGTGTCGCTAATTTTTTTGTCAAATTTGAAACACCTAGCTATCGCTATTAATGTACTGTGGAATAGTTCCACCTGTTCTTTGGAGCAGCTATGGAGTGGGGGTGCGTTACCGATATCTATGTTGTATTGGTTTCTCAATAATGAAGTGATCGGTTCTGAATTGAATGATGCTTCATTATCGCAATAGATGCTCTTTGTTTTGGGAAAACTATTAATTAATTGTAAAATAGGGACTCTTATGTTTGTTATCGGGCGAGATGCAACTGGCTGTCGTTTTACATTTTCCTGTGCTGCTCTGTGTGCACGATTATGTTCGGTATTAACTAGTTCTACCTGTTCGTCTTTCTTGGTGATGTCTGACACCATGTTCTTACAGTGAAAGAATTTGGTCTTTGGGAACAGTGATACTAACTCATTTGAAAAACGGTTAAAGTTGGAAAGTCATAACGGAACGCGTTTACAACATTGGGATTCACTACAAGCTTTAGTGCCTCTACGAGATTGCTCTTGTTTGTGAATTGTATCACGTGACGGGTCTTGTTGCCAAACATAAACAACTTATTGCAACTTATTGCCTGCCTCTTCTAGAATCACTTGATTCCTAAAACTATTTAAAGGGTTGTCCGCTGTTTCGATCATGTATGTTAGGAAAAGTTCACTGTGCACGGTGGTTGCATCTGATTGCGGTTCGTCTTGTAAAGCATTAATATCTTGCGCCTGCCACGAAATTTTCTTTCCCGGCTTGTAATGAATTCTGGCGTTGTGTTCTTCAATAAAAACCTTCCACCTTTTAATTTTCGCGTTAGTGTTTTTTTCAGACACTGCAAACGTGAGTGGCTGATGGTCTGTAAAAATTTGTAATTCTCTGGTACCAGACAGATAATTCTGCAGTTTACCGAGGGATCATATAATGGCGAATAGCTCCCTTTTGTTGGTAGCATAATTAGATTCACATTGTTTTAATGTCCGTGATATCATGGTAATAGGCCGTCCCCCTTGAGACAGCACTACTCCTATACTACTCGCAGAAGCATCAGTGGTTAGGTCGAACGGTTTTTTAAAGCCCGGGTTCATAAGCATGACATCCTCTGATGCCAGTATGTTTTTTAATGTATCGAAGGCTTCGCGTTGCGTGTTGTCCAACTCTATCGGAATTTTTCTTGACATGTGCTTACTAACTGTACCGTTTTCGCCTTTAAGTATATTTGTTAAAGGTCTTGCTATGGATGCGAGGTCTTTAACGAATACCCTGCAATAACTGGAAAATCCCAGAATAGACCTTAGAGCATATAAGTTTTTTGGCTCAACATACTATTGGATCGCTTTGAGCTTTTCGGGGTCTGTTTTTGCCCCTTGGCTAGTGACGATGAAACCTAAATACTCGACACTTTCTTTAAAGAATTTCGTTTTTTCTTTAGACACTCTCATATGAGCGTCGCAAGGGCACTGAAGTACTATGTCAATGTATCCGACGTGATCGGCCTCATTTTCGGAGAATATTATTGCGTCGTCAAAATATTTTGTCAATTTGTTCTCGAAGAACATCATCAATTGCTCTTTGGAAAATGCTTCCCGCATTCTTTAAACTGAAAGAACCGACCGAAAGAACCGACCGAATTCATATTTTCCGCCATTTACTGAGAATGAAGTTTTCTCACGATCTTTCTCAGCCATATAAATCTGGTGGTATCCGGATTTCAAATCTAAAGTAGTGAAAAATTTTGCCTTTCCAAGATTCGCAATACTTTACCTTTCATAGATTTGCAAAACCCATGCTGGGCTATTGTATGCAGATCTTGATGCATGCCATCCTTTACCAATTGTGAAATCTCGTTGGTAACAAAATCCGCTACACCTGTGGGGTGCGGATATAGCTTTGAATATACCGGTTCATTGTCCTCGGTACGAATTGTGGCAATGACTGAATTATTAAAGTGTAGTGCTTCGTTAGAGGTCGAAAATCCATAATCCTCTTCCGTAATTTTTTTTTTTTGAATTCGTCCCTTACAATATCAGGGACTACTATGTCATCGACACTTGTGAAGTTCAAGTTGTCAAAGGGGTGGTGATTCAACGTTTCTGACTTGCTGCCGTAGGTAATGTTATTATCGTTTAGATTCAGAGTTACACCAGCCTAATTTTTTACCGCACCAGTGCCGATTAGAATTTTTAATGTTCTGCCAGCCAATTGTCGCTCGACGAACAGCAATTGGGAGCGCTCCCTAAAAAATTTAATAGGTAATTGTCACCGGTCGAGTCACTTTCATCATTAATGTCAGCAACTGCGGCCTCGGCTGCGTTTGCATATCCTTGTTTCTCTTGGTTAGAGGCTTGTTGGGAAACATTATTGATACGTTGGCGTCTCTGCCCTGATATGCGCTCTGATCTGTTTGGCCTTTTTTGAGCTTCGCCATGTGTGGCGTTACTCTGCGGCTTTTCCCAATTAGCTTTTTGTCTAAACCTAGACATCGAAGGGTCAACGCCCATAGGCTGCACCTGGTTCTGCATTGGGGCCTCTTTATCATTCGGCTTTGGCCCAGGATCACCCTGTTGCGGACTGTTCTGATTTTGTTTTCCTACAAAATGTGGATTTTTTTCCTGACCTCGTCCCTATCTAGCCTGGCGGCGGTTACCCTGTCTGTTATGGTTTCTATCTTCGATCGCCTTAGGGTACGATGCAGCGAACATGCTTCTCTCAATCCGATTTTCAGCCATGCGAGCCAACGCTAAAGCGGATAGAAAATCTTTGGGTTGTGCTGGGAGAACTAATGATTTCAACGACTTCTTGAGCATCACTCCTAGTTTCCTCATTGAGAATAGCTGCTGCCTGTACGTTATGTGTCATAACTATTTTGTAGGTGACGCACCGTAAGCACCGTACTGTGTGACGTAAATAGTGCTCGTGCTGCTCCACAAATTTTATTTTTTAAAATGGCCACAGCTTCGTAGTGTGTCTCACTACCAGTGTATCATCTGGAAACTTCGTACGCATCTACGGCGGACTGCCTCTTCGTGATTACTGTTGAATGTCGGGACTGATTTCACGATCTCCAGTTTCTTGTCGCATTTTATACTAGGGTCAATGGTCACTCTTTTATACGTTTCCACTTGAGGGGCTTCTTCCGTTAAGGAGCTAACTTGATGTCTCACTGGGGGACAATACCCTACTTCTTGACCTTCGTCGCTATCGTATTCAACTACGAGCCCAACTCATGAGCAGCCAGCGAAGTGAGAATAAATCGTTCAGCAAATCATCAAACAATAAACTTGCATAATTATTTGTTCTCAGACTATTAACTCAGGAACACACTTAAAGAAATCTAATAAAAATATTTATCAAATAGCGCAACGTTCACTTTCGCGCTGCCAAATTACTACAAGTCTCCTTTATTTATATGTATTTCTTTTTGAAGTCACTATTTTCGTCGCACAGTCACTTGCATGTTAAAAACACGTCAATCCTTTTTAAAGTAATCTAAATCCTGTTGGGCGCCAATTATTAATTTGTAGAGTCTCCGATGGTTTCATCAAACTTCCAGACGAAGTCGTATAGTAGAGTATAATTATAAGAGACCTGAAGGCTCTTAATTATTCACACCTATATAAACAATAATGCTGTTGTTGAATTCCGTTTATTTAACGTATAAGAGATAATATAAAACTAAACTACCAAGTACAAAAGCCAGAAATATAAACCCAAAGCAAAAATAACAGCAATGCATCATACCACAAAGTCATGGTCGGCAAGACGACTCAGCAAAACCATAATGATGTCGCAACGCTTGCGACATAAGCAAACGTCAGGTTGTTGATCCAGGCCGAACGTTCTTGGCACGTTGCATGTGGAATCCGATTCGTCAGCATTTCAGGCGCACGGGTTGTTCGCTAAGTTCATTGAGGGTCGTTTGTTAACAACACTATAACTGAAAAAATTCGATAACATATGCAAATGAAAAAAGCAACAACATTTTATAATAACACAGCACAATTAAATGTACACCTGTAGATGTTCAAAAAAACTAGGTTGGTTTCGACAAAATCTATGATCGACTTAAAATTGCAAAGCAATTAAAAATAGAAAAAGCAAATACAAAGAGGGAATCATATCAGAATACTAAACAAATAGGGTTCATAAAGAATTACAAAAATGTAAGACATATGGAGACACCCAAATATATAAAGAAAAACCTTACTAACATTCATGACATCAACATTAAACGTCTTTCATCTGTTGAACTGTGGGTTCTGGCCATTTGAGCATAGCTAGTTGCTGGATTTACAATTGTACGTGAATTTACTGTAGTGGCACCATTCTTAATATCGCAAACTTTTTTTTATATTTTTCTCCCGAAGAGCGGGAGAACGCTGAACTTTAAGCGTTTTGTAAGGCCTTTGTCAACAGCCAAAGTGCAATCTACGGTTTTATTTTTTCCAGTACACTTTACACAAACAGGGTTTCTTGTGCAGTAATTTTTTGTATGCCCATATTTCTGGCAATTAGCACATTGGGAAAGAGTACGTTTAGTACGAGGAGGTTCGAATTTGATTTTAGTTTAAAGAAGGTGGGTTATATTATAAATGTCTTTATTTTCTTTTTGCTTGAGCTCTATGGAAAATAATACTAAAAATTTGTTGATTTTATAAAAGTTATATACTACGTGGAATAGTTCAGCTTTGATTTCTTCAATGTCAACTGAAGCGTGCATATTCCTAAGAATAATTTTGAAATTTCTTTCTTCCTTAGCTTTAAAGGTATAGAACTTTGTTTCTTTTTGACGTAAAATGTTTATAATACTTCTATAAGAAGAAGAATCCGCTGATTGAACTCTGACCTCATTATTTGCAAGTGCTTTCAGTTTGAAATTATTCTGAACCACTTCTTTAAGAGCTACATTTAGTATTTTAATTTGACCAACACCCTGTCCATAGATTGGAGGATGTTTATTAGGTTTAAGAGGCGCCTGCTGTACTTGTTGGGTTGCTTTGTCAGGATTAGTATCGTCTTGTTCGTCATACTTGTCGTCAGAGTCTGCTAACAGTTGGAAATGGTTTGAAGAATTTGGTTGGCTGAGCCAGTATTTTTGTAATTTTGTTTGTGTTTTGTTTTTTGGTTTTTTATTGCTGCTTTGTAATTGTTGTGTATTGTCCCGTTGTTGTTTTAGGTTGATGTGATAGATTGTGTTGTTGTTTGGGCTAGCTGCGTTTTGAATTTTATTATTTGTTGGACAAACGGTTCCCGATGACTCACTCTATGAACTCGACGTTGCGGTAACGTTGTTTTTATAATTTTGCACTTGGCTGTTTACTACTATTGGATTAGCTGTAATAGTAGCTGTAGCCAATGACGATTGCGATGACGTGATGGTTGGATTAGCTATAGCCAATGACGATTGCGATGACGTGATCGAGGCCTGTGAACAGAAGACAGTTGTTGTTGTTAATTAAGATGCGGACGACATCACATAACTGCTTTGAGTTTTTAGTGTTGTTGTAGCTGCTGTTGTAGGTTTTATCGTAGTGAGCGGCGTCGTCGGTGTTGTACATTGAGAACTAAAGCTCAAGCTTGTCTGCTCAGGATTTAGTTCAGACAAGTTGGAGCTTTTTTTTTTTTTTTTTATTATTAATTTTACTATAGTAGCGTTAAAGACACGGAGCGGTTTTAAGACAAGTCTATGACGCATGACAGATAAAAAGTAAATGAGCTGTGTGAGCCGTGAAAAGTTTGAGAAATAAAACAAAGAATGGCTGGATGGGAAACTTTTGCTGGCTGACCTGCCTCTTCGTTGTGGACGATCAGAAAAGGAGTTCAACATTTGCACAGAGAAAATTCAAAAGCAGAGTTTCTTGCTTAGTTAATGAAACCCAGTGCGATGAGCTTTTGGTAGCTACGTGTACTAGCTTATAGAAGGCTGGTAAGCGAAATGCAGCAAAAGTCATATCAATGCTACATGCCTATGAAGGACTGGGTATGCAAATGAAGACTTCTATTGATTCAGATATTCAGCTTCCTGTTCAATACACACCCGAGGAAGCCTTGGCTCTTTATATAGATGGTGGTTTTTCAAAGCACAGCTATAAATAATGCAAGCAGGTGCCAAAATCAGGAATGCTAATATATAGCCACCTTATGATGTTCTACTGGCAGCGAAAAAGCGGTACACGTTTTAGATTTTTCTGCTGAAATAACTTTGCCTTTGGTTGCATTTGGTTGATCATACTGAAGCTCACTCAGATTTATTTCAACAAATTAACAATAATCCCAATTCTAATAAAGTTACAGCAGTATATAAATGGTGCTGCGATGGAAGTAGTGGGCACTGAACTTATAGTCAAAGTTGTACCGATGGCGAAAATAGAATGACCGATGAAAATTCATTTGCAGCTTGCCTGGTGCCATTTGCAAGTTCAATATGGATCCAATGTACTTTGGAAAAATCCTCGGCCGTCTTCAACACGTTATTGTAGATCAATTAAGATTATTTGCCAAAAGGAAACAACAGAATTGGTTCGTAGTGAAGTTGAAAACATAAAATCAGATATGTTAAATATCCATTCAACAAGCATAAGTCATTTTGGAATACATCATCAATTCCACAAAACAAACAGAAAAATATTTATTGTAGTTTCCGAATCGTCATCACAAACATTTGGGATCTGTAAAGCATCGCCAAAAATGATGTATGAGTTTGCTTTATCCACATTGCATGCATAGATTCGTTGTTTTGAGTGTACACTATGAATTGCTTATAGACTACCAATAAAGAAATGGCACATTCGCGTCTCGGACAAAGATATCATAATCGAAAAAAATCCATCATCCAAGAAAATTTAAAAATCCATGTCTTTGTTGGCTGATATATCAATGGCAGATTCCGGTAATATCAAAAATGGAAATATAGCCAGGCTTTTTTTCCACCTTTAAACTTTTTTTTTTTAAATCCAAACATAAAAAATGTTTCTTTTATTTAATAATGTTCTTAAAAGTATTTCGTATGAAAATAGTAATCAGATAAAAATATGTTACAAATTTAAAATAAGTTATTAATTAAACACCGCTAAATTTACCATTGCGAGCACAGTGCGTCATTGATAGTCGAAATGAAAAATTAGCAGTCATTTCATTGCAATTTGCATACCCTCAATAAATTATCTTTCTTGCATAATACTTTCTCATGGTACATGTTACAAAAATAGAATAACAATTCGAAACAAATAAACAACTAAAGTCTCACACAGAAGATTCTGCAGAGTTATACCACTAAATATTGCACATATGTGGTCATTACGCCGTTTGTGCAGTTTTGCACTTTTTTACTGTTCTTATTTTTTTTTTTTGTTTTTTTTTTTTTGTTTGGTATTTTATAAGATTATTATTACTATAAATGCAAAACATATTATATCTGAAAACAACCTTTAATACACTTATGACACTCTGCCTGTTAGCCACACATTTATGTATATGCTAAGTTTACTCTTAAACTACCGTTGTGCCAAGGAATTGTGTGTCAATATGACGTTTAGCTTAGAATTTGCACATGAATCTTTAAATCGTCTTGTAAAACATAAACTCTAATGGCGGTTTTGTGAACCGCCTACCATACAAACGCACAAAGGGTCGGTGAATTTGTATCGAATGTAATGTTTACATAACTAAAGAAGTTTTCATACAAAAGCACAAAAGTGTGTGTGAGTTTGTATCAGAGCTACCCAAGTGGGCTAAACTGGGCTGGAAGCGCTCATCAGTATAGTAATGTTATTATTGCATGGTGGCTACTCCAAAAGGCGTTAATTTTTAATATGATATTGACGGTTGATTCGGCGATTGGTTTGATTGGTGGGTGGTTTGGATGGGAGCTATTTGGGTTGCTATTTGGCAGATACGGATTTCAAGCTATGTTTTATATAGTATATCAAACTAACAAACCGCATCAATGGCTGCCAGGAGTCTTTTTTTTTTTTTAGTTTTTGTATTTAAATTTATGATTTTTTTTCCACGTCAGTGGGAAAAGCTATAAATCACTTGGGAATGGCCAAAAATGATTCTTTAGTGACAAATGAAAATTTCAAACTTGACTAGCATTTTCAATGACTCCGAAGAATAAATTTCTACATGTAATTTTTTTATAATAAGTTCTTTATTCAAGTTGATATCACAATTTTAGTATAACTTTATTAATTTTTTGGGAATTTTGAATATACTGTTTCTTTAATAAGTCTGTACGGCTTCGAATCTTTTGAAATTTGACTTGATTCAATCAAGTGATGATACCAATCCAGTGTCGTTATATTTGGTGCTTCCCCTCCCAAATCCGGGGGGAGCACATCTTTATTTATGTAATTATGCAGAGTTGTCAAATTTTTACCATGTTTAATAAATAACTTTATCATTTTGTCCGTTAGCAAGCCCTTAATTAATGTGGATGTTATTCCGACATACCATGGCTGGCATATAAAATGTATTCCTTTAAATGTTGCTGGAATGCTTTCCTAAAAAGAAGCATAAGTTAGTATAAATATGATATTATTACAATATTTGAATAATTCTTTAAAATTCTAATATAACAAAGAAACAAGAAAAATTTTAACTTCATTGAAACCAGAGCATTAATACTCTTTACGCTTATAGGTTTTACTCGAAATGCTGGTGTTTTACTTCCGTTTTTCAAATTTTGAATGGATGCTTAGATTTACTTATTTTTAATATAATAAAATTTATTCATATTAATACTTGGCATCAACATAGCTTTTTTAACGGTTGCGTCATTGATAGTGGATAATTTTGATGCACATGAAATTATTAAAAAGAATTAAATTAAAATTTAAACACGCTAGACAATTGAGTCCTCAATGTATACTGATACTGATGATACTGATACTGATGAAAAAATTATAAAACTATTCACACTCTGTGTGAATAGTATATAAAAATAATATAAATTCATTTTACTTGAATATCATATTTTTTATATTTCCTTATTGCTCAATAACAGTAGTCAATAATTGTAATCGGGTATCACTCAATTGCTATTTTTCCTCTGCGCTCAAAGCATCGAGGGCAGTCTCAAACTAAAATGAATTGATAATAAAATAATTTTTTTCGTCATTTTTTGGCATTAAACAAGGCGGTTCTGCATTAATTATTAATCATTACTACTTTTTAGCACAGTCCAACCAATATTTGTCATTTTTCGTATAACGTTAGTAAAACAAACGATACTAATCGAAACTGGAGAAGGGTAGTTAAGGAAGATTCTCCTGACGACCATGTAAAAGTGTCAAATTAGAAAGAAAAAAATTATTAAATTTACATACATGCTTTTAAATTAAAATAAAAGAAAAACAAGATAAAACGTTAACTTCGGTTGAACCGAAGCTCTAATACCATTCACACGAAATTTTAAATAGTATTGTAAAACATAAAATAGGGGATACCCCAAAAAGTGGGCGGTACTAGTATATGTGTATGAAGCGATGTAGCTGATGTGTAAGATGCCGCCATATCGAATTTCAAGTTGATATTGACGTTTTCCATACAAATGCACAAAAGTGCGCTGTGGATTTATATGCGACTACCTCAAAAAGTGAGTGGGACACCTATTTATATATGTATATGAAGCGGTTGTCCACTAAAATCCCCCAAATCAAATTTCAAGCTTGTATTGATTTAAATAAAGAATTTTTTCATAAAAAACACATAATTGCACATATGGTATTAGTCTGTATATGTTAAGCGGCTGTCTATAAAATGACACCATTTTGCATTTTAACCCAATATTGACTTTAATAAAGAAGTTTTCATACAAAAAGTCAAAAATGGGCAGTAGGTTTGTATGGGGGCTACCCTAAAAAGTGGGCGGGCCACAAACTTTAGTCTATTTATGTAAAGCGGCTGACCATAAAAAGGCACCACATTGCAATTCAACCTAATATTGACTTTAATAAAGAAGTTTTCATAAAAAAAGTCAAAACCCCAAGTATTGGGCGGGTCGCACCCATTAATGTATATGTCAACCATCCGACCACTAGAAGTTAAAATATCAATTAATCAATTGACTGCAATAAAAAAGTTTTTCATACAAAAAGTCAAAAGTTGGCGGTGAGTTTGTATGGAGGCTACTCCAAAAAGTGGGCGTGCCGGGTCAATCTTGACACTCTATTAAACTGGAATAAAACTTTAGTCTATTTATGTAAAGCGGCTGACCATAAAAAGGCACCACATTGCAATTCAACCTAATATTGACTTTAATAAAGAAGTTTTCATAAAAAAAGTCAAAACCCCAAATATTGGGCGGGTCGCACCCATTAATGTATATGTCAACCATCCGACCACTAGAAGTTAAAATATCAATTAATCAATTGACTGCAATAAAAAAGTTTTTCATACAAAAAGTCAAAAGTTGGCGGTGAGTTTGTATGGAGGCTACTCCAAAAAGTGGGCGTGCCGGGTCAATCTTGACACTCTATTAAACTGGAATAAAACTTTAGTCTATTTATGTAAAGCGGCTGACCATAAAAAGGCACCACATTGCA
>JAWNNQ010000476.1:0-26600 GCA_035044765.1 Leucophenga montana
CAAAGAAACAAAAAACAATGTTCCCAAATTACCATAAAACGCTAAAATCAGATAAATTTTTGGAGAAAATGCCACACATATAGGTTTATAGTTTTTTTTACGAAAATGTAAATGGTCAGATCATTTGTCAACTGTACTTTGATTATATGAAGTATTTTCGGCTCAGTACTCAATGAAAAATTATTCGTTTTGATTGTTGTTTGACTGCGTTTTTTATATGAAGTTTTTACGGTAGCACAAAATTTCTCCGATCTCAGTATTGAGCTTAATTAAAAAAAAAAAAATTTAATTGTCTTAATTAATTAAAAAGAAAAACAAAAAAATAGAAAACAAATAAAATTTTTTCATCTACGCGGCTTTGAACAGTATGCATATATGGGTCAAATGGGAGTTTTAGACGTGACATCCACAAAATAATATTATATGGGCAAGGAGCATCTAAATGTCCAAGTTTGAAGTCTTTAGCCTTTAAAGTTCCAGAGATTTGTAGTCTCATATATCCAGACGGATGAACAGTCGGACGGACATAGCTAAATCGACTGAGTTCCCGGTGCTGATTAGAATATATATATATATATATATATCTCTCTCTCTCTCTCTGCGCGCGCGCGCGCGCGCGCGCGCGCGCGCGCGCGCGCGCGCGCGCGCGCGCGCGCGCGCGCGCGCGCGCGCGCGCGCGCGCGCGCGCGCGCGCGCGCGCGCGCGCGCGCGCGCGCGCGCGCGCGCGCGCGCGCGCGCGCGCGCGCGCGCGCGCGCGCGCGCGCGCGCGCGCGCGCGCGCGCGCGCGCGCGCGCGCGCGCGCGCGCGCGCGCGCGCGCGCGCGCGCGCGCGCGCGCGCGCGCGCGCGCGCGCGCGCGCGCGCGCGCGCGCGCTGCGCGCGCGCGCGCGCGCGCGCGCGCGCGCGCGCGCGCGCGCGCGCGGCGCGGGCGCGCCCCGCCCCCCCCCGCCCCCCTCGGTCCACGCAGCTGCGCCCGTCCGCGCGGCCTCAGCCATCTGTCTCGCGCGCGCGCGAGACTACACATCTCTCGGCCCAACTCGAACAGGCTCCCCGACTTCACACATCTGGCACACTTGGACGGACTCCTCGCCCACACAATATTATCCCGCGCGCGCGCGCGCGCGCGCGCGCGCGCGCGCGCGACGCGCGCGCGCGCGCGCTATATATATATAGTATATATATATATATATATATATATATATATATATATATATATATATATATATATATATATATATATATATATATATATATATATATATATATATATATATATATATATATATATATATATATATATATATATATATAGAGAGAGAGAGAGAGAGAGAGAGAGAGAGAGAGAGAGAGAGAGAGAGAGAGAGAGAGAGAGAGAGAGAGAGAGAGAGAGAGAGAGAGAGAGAGAGAGAGAGAGAGAGAGAGAGAGAGAGAGAGAGAGAGAGAGAGAGAGAGAGAGAGAGAGAGAGAGAGAGAGAGAGATATATATATATATATATATATATATATATATGTGTATTTTACATATATCTACATTTTTTTTCTTTGTTTGTGAAATCTGTCTACTTATATGTAATGTCTTAATATCTCAAAAAGTTAAAAATGTAAACAATGTGAAAGTAATGAACTAATAATAAATAACTAATAAACTTTGAACCACTTGGAAAATTTTTGTGCTTTTTTTAAAAGCGAGTTAATATTTGATATTGAAAAACCATACCTTCAAAATTATTTGTCATAAGCAAATTCCAAAATTATATTTTGTTCATTTTTAGGTCTCGCTCATAAATAAGATACACTTCATCCCTCCTCATCATGAAAGTGTGTATTATCGGGCACTACTGCTATAACGATTTGTTTACCCTGTAGCCAAAGGGACAAGGGCATAATAAGTTTGTGCGAAAATAGGTACCAGGCAGAAGGAGGCGTTGTAGACCGCATATATATATATATATATATATATATATATATATATATATATATATATATATATATATATATATATATATATATATATATATATATATATATATATATATATATATATATATATATATATATATATATATATATATATATATATATATATATATATATATATATATATATATATATATATATATATATATATATATATATATATATATATATATATATATATATATATATATATATATATATATATATATATATATATATATATATATATATATATATATATATATATATAGAGAGAGAGAGAGAGAGAGAGAGAGAGAGAGAGAGAGAGAGAGAGAGAGAGAGAGAGAGAGAGAGAGAGAGAGAGAGAGAGAGAGAGAGAGAGAGAGAGAGAGAGAGAGAGAGAGAGAGAGAGAGAGAGAGAGAGAGAGAGAGAGAGAGAGAGAGAGAGAGAGAGAGAGAGAGAGAGAGAGAGAGAGAGAGAGAGAGAGAGAGAGAGAGAGAGAGAGAGAGAGAGAGAGAGAGAGAGATATATATATATATATATATATATATATATAGAGAGAGAGAGAGAGAGAGAGAGAGAGAGAGAGAGAGAGAGAGAGAGAGAGAGAGAGAGAGAGAGAGAGAGAGAGAGAGAGAGAGAGAGAGAGAGAGAGAGAGAGAGAGAGAGAGAGAGAGAGAGAGAGAGAGATCGGTTTGCTTGAGTTGTAGTGGTCCCAACTCTCAAAAAAAAAAAGTGCGTGTAACCTTTACGCGCGGTTGAAGTAAAATTTCTTTGATTAAAAAGTCTACCCCGAAGTGGGTGTGGCATGACCCTTTATAATTATGCAAAGTGTCCGTTCATATGAAGCTAAATGTCAAATTGATTATGCCGGTAATGATAAAGCTTTTCATGAAAAATCCAAAAATTGGGTGGTTGGTTTGCATGGGGATGCCCTTAAAATGGATAATCACATATATTTCTCTATATGTGATTCGTTAGCCCAAGAGGAACCATAAGACATTTTATGTTGATATTTACTGTAGTAAGAAAGTTTCCACACAAATTTAATTAGCTGTAACTTTCTACGAAGGCGTGACACGCCCCTTGATATTTATGTGAAGCATCCTTCCCTAAGAAGCCGTCCTATTAAATTTCAAGTAGATATTGACTGCAATAAACTGAAGAGTCTCTTCATAACTTTTAAGATGATATTGAAAGTATTAAACAAATTTTTCATACAAAAAGTTCAAAATAGGGGGGGGGGGGTCCGTTTGTTGGTTTGTATGGGGACAACCCAAAAAAGTGGTCGTAGCATGTCAATTTTAATACTCTATTAAACTGCAATAAAAATAAGTCTATGTGTCAACTTACAACAATTGTGACCAACAAATGCGCAAATCCAGACGGACATGGCCAGATCGACTAGTCTCATCGAGCTGATTATTAATATATGTACTTTATGCGGTCTATGATGCCTCCTTTAATGCGTTATAAACTTTCAGACAAACTGATAATACCATTTCACACTATGTATAAATGGTATAAAAATTTGCCTTATATATCATTTCACCCTCGTTTCACCTTTTGGATTACATTTTCTTAAATCGACGAATCATGTATTGAATTATTTGTTGTAAAAAGTATATAAATCGAATTTAAGACGATCGAATGACAACAAATTGGTAATATGTACACTTCTTCACTTCTTTCATTTAAAAAATAAAAGTTAAAATTCAAGTTAGATGAAAAACAAAATAGGCAAATTTGCTTTTCACTTTTTTAAATGAAGTGCCTTCCAATTCTTGACATATATGATTGCATATATGGGACTTATCTGGCCATATTTTTTAATTCGCGAAAACCCTAAACTAAAAAAATTACACTTGGAATGACAGATATATTTGAAAGACGACGAATAGCCCTACGGTTTTAAAACCAAGAAATTGATAACCCCACAATGTAAGCTAGTTGCATGCATCCCAGAGCTCTAATGTTTTGAGTCATCAATTGTTAATTAAAAAACTATGTAATAGCGAATCACATACAATGTAAAACACGCAATATGCATATCTCTTACGGGATTATTATTCACAAACAACTTACTTACTTACTTAGGTGGCTCTACAACCGTCTATCGGTCAAGGCCGCACGTAGGAAAGTGCACCATTCGGTGTAGTTTAGTGCGCGCCGCCGCCATTCGCTGGTAATCTGGAGTTCCTTCAGGTCATCATAGACCTAATCTTGCCATCTTAAGCTCGGACGTCCTATCTGACGCCGTCCACCAATTAAGTTGAGGTTTCCGTCGTAAACCTTTAGTGCTGGAGCTTCGGGGTTCATCCGGATGAGGTGACCAGTCCAGTGCAGCCGCTGTACTAAATCAACCTCATCATACAGATCGTGGTTCGTACGTGTCCTAAACTCGACGCCAACTCTAAGGGGACCAAAAAACTTACGAAGAATCTTTCTCTCGAACACTCCTAAAGATGCTGTATCCGTTGATGTCAGGGTACATGCTTCTGCGCCATACATCAGGACCGGGATTATCAGTGTCTGCTTGCTGAGCTCAAAGTAGCAGCGATTAGAAGCGAGATTCTGCGTCTGATCTCTCGGCTAACGGTTGTTGTCGCTGGTAATTTCTGTTCTCAGATAGACGAAGTTTTCTGCAACATTGAAGTTGAAAATCTCCATACTCACAGACCGTCAAAGATGCGCTGATGGTCTGCGAGTGGACACCAAGTACTTCGTCTTGTCCTCGTTCACCGTTAGGCCCATGAGACATGACTGTTGCTCAATATCCGAGAAATCCCTGCAGTTAGTTGGTGCCGATGTCTATATCATCAGCATATGCGAGTAGCATCACCTCCTTATGGAAGATCTTGCCCGACCGTTTTACTTATGGGCATTTGCGTCGGATGTACTCCATCAAGAGATTGAAAAAGTCGCACGATAAAGCATCACCCTGCCTGAAACCTCTCTTGGTATCTTAGGGTTCGGAGAGGTTCTTTCCTACTCTGACGACGCTTTGGGTGTGTGACAGCGTCATCATGCAAAGGCGAAGGATTTTTGTTGGAATACTAAGTTCATATAGGGCGTTGAAGAACTTCGTTCTTATCGATTTGTTGAAAGCGGCCATATAATCGACAAATAGGTGGTGTGTGTCTTTATTGTACTCATGGGTCTTTTTCAAGATTTGGCGTAAAGTAAAAATTTGCTCATTGGTCGACCTCTTCGGTCTGAAGCCACACTGGCCTTTCAGTGCATTCGTGTATGGATCCAGCTGTTTACATAGTACGCGGGATAGAGTTTTGTATCCTATTGAAATGAGACTTATTCCCCTGTAGTTCTCGCAGACACCGGGGCCTCCTTTCTTGAAGAGAGGACAAAGAACACTGAGATTCCAAGCGTTGGGCATGCCTTCATTGGACCATATTTTGCATAAGAGTTGGTGCATACGCATTACCAACTCTTCGCTACCGGTCTTGAATAACTCAGCTGGCAGCTCATCGGAGCCTGCAACTTTGTTATTCTTCAGCTTTTTAATTACAGGGTCGACTTCGTTATAATCCGGTGGATCTACAAGAGAGCCATCATCAATTGGTGGTTCTATGTATGCTTCTCCATCGGCGGAATTATTCTCTTCATCGCCCCAAGCAGATAAGAGAAGTGACTTCTCCATAGTCTCAGTGATTCAGTGCATTTGTAACCAGACTTCCCTTATTGTCCTTGCAGAAAGAAACTCAGGATTTGAAACCTGCGGTCAGACGCTTGACCTTTTGATAATACTTTCGAAATTCATTTCTTTGTCATAAAACCTCAACATCCTTAAGCTCACGCCTTTCTTGTTCCTTTTCTTGTTTGCGTCTGAAAAGGCGTTTCTCCTCTCTCCGTTTCTCACGATATCGCTCTCTAACAGCTCGCGTTGCTCCCGACTGCAGAGTTCGTTTGTCAGCGGCGTCTTGGCGACACTCCACGTCATACCAAGGGTTCGTCACAGGTCTGGTGTACCCAATGACCTCCTTGGCAGCCGTATCAATGGAGTGGGAGATATGCCTCCACTGCTCACCTATATCTTCAGAAGCCGGAGAGGACTCCCGGAACAGTTGGGAGAGTCTGGCTGAAAAGGCTTCGTCGGTCTGTTGTGATAACAGCTTACCGACGTCTAGCTTTCGTTGAGTGTTGGGAAGTGAGGAATGCACCATGCACCATGCTGAGCCTGGTGCGTACCTTGGCTGCCACAAGGTAGTGGTTAGAGTCCAACATGCTAGATGCGTCGATCACAACATGATCAATTTGGTTGCGTCTCTTTTGATCAGGACTGCGCCAAGTAGCCTTGTGTATGTCTCGGTGTGGAAATCTGGTGCTATTGATTACCATGTTCCGAACTGCGGTGAAATTTATTAGCCTCTCTCCATTGCAGGAGGTAGCGTCGTGAAGGCTAAATTTTCCGACTGTTGGGCCAAAGATTCCTTCCCACCCAATCTTGCGTTTTTCGTAGCCTAGATTCGTATCGCGGCCTATCACAGGATGCCTTTTTTGAGCAGCCCTGTCCTATACATCGCATTTTCTGTAATGCGGTGATGTCAGTCTTAAATTTCTCGAGGACATCAACCAGCTGGATCTGCACCAGCCCGGAGGAGGGACAGGACATTCTGGGTGCATATCCGTAAATCGTTTGTGGGGGTCGTCGTCATTGAAGGATTTTATCCGAGACTTCCTCAACAAGAGTCCATAAACCACTCCCCAATAGCCAAGACTGTATTTAGATTGTCGCGCCACTCCTTCTTTATACCCTTGCGCGCTGATGATTTTACATTTGTTTCTTATGCATTTTGGATGTCATTGCCCACAACCTCATACAAAATACATTGTCCAACAACAACCACATATTAAGTTCATTTCGCTATTTCTTTTGAACTTTTGGCATTCCGTTAAATTTCGGCAATGTTATTGGCCCATCGATGACGTCATCATTGCAGCCACAACAATTGCATATATTGGCACGGTTACATAATTCGGAAGGCTGCAACAGCTTAAATTAAGCCTCTGCAACCATAGCATTCTTTAACATTGTCCGTTTTTGGTACTGTAAACCCTTTTATTTATATCCTGGTCCTTCGACACTTCCAGGATCACTTGCAGGGCAATGTCATCACTCTTTGCCATGCGTAACCATATACCCTTCCCTTGCAACTAGTTCCCTTGACTTCAGTAACCTGTTTCAGTTAAATCACGTTTGTTTCAGCTTAACAGTCCTCTGTTTTACTTTCCGGCACTGGGTATTACAGCTTTCCTGTACCCAAAACCGATAATACTATCGAATTAGTATTCCAGATTGACGTGCATTGCAATTGTAATGCCCCTTATCATTCATATCCATAATCCTTGCACTACAAGTCCTAGAATTGAATTTTATGCCGCCTTGTAATGGCCGGTGACGTCATCCACCATAACAGTCCTCGAAATTCACATTTCTGCAGTTGCTGTTAGCATTTTCCTCTGCTATAATATTTACCATCATTATTTTGCTGTTACCACCATACCAGCTGTTAACACCCTGTTGCTTGACATATAAGTTGTCCCGCTCTGTGACTTTCACGATCCCATTGACTCCCTAGTTTTGGCACAGCTGTGACAATATAAATTGTTTTCTGAGCATGAAATTTAACGGAAATTTCATTCCCTCACATATGTATTTAATATATTTATTACTGTATTTAATTTAAAACAAAAATAAAACCTAATTGGCCATAAAAAATACTAAAGAAACATTATTATAATAAGTTTATTAAAGTTACAATAAAATAATAAATATATATAACAATTATTATACCATTCACACATAGTTTGTCTGAAAGTTTGTAGCGTATTAAAGGAGACATCGTAGACCCCATAAAGTGTATATATTCTTGATCAGAGTCGATTTAGCCATGTCTGTCTGTCTGTATGTTGTTGCGCATTTTTGGGGACCAATTTTTATGCTATCAAGTTGAAATTTTGTATATAGACTTCTTTTTATTGCAGTTTAATGGAGTATCAATAACCCATCACGCTCAATTTTGGGGGTAGCCCCCATAAAAACCCACCGCCCACTTTTGACCTTTTGTATGAAAACCTTTTTTATTGTAGTCAATATCAACTTAATAACTGATATGGTAACTTTTGGTGGACGAATGCTTGACATATACATTAATGGGTGCGACCCGCTCACTGTTTGGGGTAGCCCCCATACAAACCTACTGCCCACTTTTGACATTTTGTAAGAAAACTTCTTTAGAAAATTCAATATTAGGTTGAAATGCAATGTGGTGGCTTTTTATGGTCAGCTGCTTAACATACACAGAATAACGGGCGTGGCCCGCCCTTTATTTGGGGTAGCTCCCACACAAACCAATGGTCCACTTTTGAAAGAACTTTTTTATTATAGTCAATATTAGGTTGAAATGCGATATAGTGCCTTTTAAGAAACGGCCGCTTAACATACATACACAATTGGGCGTAGCCCGCCCACTTTTTGAGTTAGCCCCATACAAACCCACCGTGCAATTTTGTATTTTTTATGAACAAATTCTTCAATTAAATCAATATTAGCTTGAAATTCGATTTGCTGGATTTTAGTGGACAGCCGCTTCATATACATATAACAATACTATTCATAACAATACTATTTCAAATTTCGTGTGAATGCTATTAGAGCTTCGGTTCAACCGAAGTTAACGTTTTTTTCTTGTTTTGATATTTATTGTTGATGTTATATTTTTGAAAATTAACATTTTACAGCAGCAAATACGAAAGAGTGCAGCAAACCACAAATATTCGCAAGCTCTTGCTCTCTCTTTTGCCTCTTTCTCGCTCTTGCGCTCAGAATATTTAAGAAAGTCTTTAACAGCGGAATACGTCACCTTGTATATATACACCTTGACTCCAACGCACCACCACTATTTATACAAGGTGACGTATTCCGACAGAAACACTTTCTTAAATATTCTGAGCGTGAGAGCGCGAGAGAGGAAAGAGAGAGAGAGCTATCGAATAATGGTTGTTTTCTGTAGTCTTTTGTATTTGCTGCTGTAAAATATTAATTTTCAAAAATAAAACATCAACAATAAATATTCAAATAATTATTGTTTATATCTATTATCTTTAACTTTAATAAAAATGTTATAATAATATTTTTAAGTATTTTTTATGGCCCATTGGCTTTTGTATTTGCTTTAAATTAAATACAGTAATAAATAAATTTAATACATAAATTAAATTAAGGAGAGTAATTTTAATATTACAAATTGAAACTAAATGTATTCGTTTGGTGCTAACAAAAACAAAATGACCATTAAAAAAATAAAAAAAATTAAATGCGCAGTCCGCATCATGACCGCTCACCACAAATTTCGCAACCAAAGTGCCGAAATAAGAAATGAAAGTGAGCGAGCTTTTCGGGAATACGTCACCTTGTATAAATACACCTTGCTTACACCGTCTGCTCTCTTAACAGCTGTCTACTGTCTACAAATACTGTAACTTCTGTAAGTGAAAATAGCAACAACACAAAAAGGTTCTACAAAAAAGACTCCGTTATTCCCCGAACCAAACGCACTCAACAAAAAGTGGTAAAAAACCAAAAGGCATAAAAAAAACACACTCAAAGAACGATCAAAACATATTGGCTAAGCAATCCAACATCATCAAACATGTTCGAACTACTGGGCGATGAAAATCAAACCCAACATTCGAACAGTTGAACAAATGCTCCCAAGATTTGTTAACAAGAAACAACGAAAACCTCCGCTTATTTACATCCAAATGTTTTGCTTCTTCATCCGCTAACAGAAGCTCTTAAAAAAAACATTAAATATGAGATAAAAGTTTTAGCAAATAATGAAATTAATATTCAGCCATTTGAATCTGATCAATACGCTGATATTCTAAAGCTGCTGAAAGAAAAACCAACACAGTTTTACACTTTTCAACCGAAAGCAGAACTAGGTTTCAGAGTAATTTTAAGAAACACGGACCAGGAAGAAATAAAACGTAAACGCGCTGAGATAGGACACGAAGTTTTAAATATCTTCAACATTAAGAAAAACGACACAAAAGAACCACTTTCACTATTTTCTATAGAACTCAGAACTAAAGAAAATAATAAAGATATCTATAATGTAAATCCAAACTAAATGTAAATCTATAATGTAAATCCAACAACTCCAAAAATAACTATCTTGACTTTCTTAAGCGACAAGGTAACAGATACATTGTAGGCGGTGATTTTAATGCTAAAAATGCTATTTGGGGTTAACGGTTGACTAACAAGAAAGGCAAAAACATGTTAGATGCTATCAGGGAAAATAAATCCAAATTCTTATCGACTGGAGAACCGACTTATTGGCCTAGTGATACGAAGAAAATTCCGGATTTAATTGAACCATGTGATAATAAAATCATGCTATGATCTCTCTTCAGGCCACTCTCCAATAATACTCACATACAACAACGCATATTGTGGAATAGGCCTTAACTCGCACCTCTATAATAAAAGAAGACTGACTGGCAAACCCTCAAGGAATTTATTAATCGTGAATTTTAGTTGGACATATCACTAAAATCAATGGACGAAGTCGATATTGCAATAGGATACTTTAATGACATAACTATCCCTCACGATTAGTTATAAACCTGACGTCAAGCAAATTAACGCTTCAATAAAAAATAAAATTAAGCAAAAAAGGCAACTACGCAAGATATGACAACTAACTAGACATCCAACAGACAAAAAGAAATTAAATGAAGTCACAAAGCAACTTAAATATATGCTAAAAGAAGACGAAGAGTATAAACTAGAAAATTATATACAAGAACTTGACTCCACTATGACTACCAATTACTCATTATGGAAAGCGACAAAGAAGTTGATTCACGCACTAGTTAAACAGCCACCCCTCAGAACTTTAAAAGGAACTTGGGCAAGAAATAATACTAACAAAGCTGCAACGCTGACTAAACAACTTCAAAAAAAAAGGAATGTGATGAATGCAACTACTCGACTTAAATATTTTGCTCGAGTATGGAAAGTAGTTCAAATAATTGCAATCCCGAAACCCAATAAGGAAGGCACTCAGCCAACATCTTACAGACCGATCAGTTTATTGCCTCTATTCTCATATACGAAAGACTTTTATCCGATCGATTAATTAAAATGATATACCAACAGGGAGCAATACCAAGCCACCAATTCGTATTTAGACGGATAAATTTAACGGTTAAGCTAGTTTACCGAATTATTAATAAAATATCTTCCGATATTGATAACAGAAAAGTATGTGCGGCCGCATTTTTTGATGTTGCAAAAGCTTTTGATAGCGTGTGGCATGCAGGGCTAGTCCAAATAGTTTTTACTGTCTCACTAAAAGCTACCTAAAAAATCGTAAGTTTTTCATTAAATATAAAGATGAATGCTCGCAAATTACACCAATGACAGCTGGAGTTCCGCAGGGTAGCGTGCTAGGCGCCCTGCTCTATTTACTTTACACGGTTTAGGATATTCCTACTCTACCATCTGATTGCAGCATGATTGGAACTTTCGCAGATGATACAGTGCTTTTATCATCCAATAAGGATGTTAATCTAGCCACAACTTTTCTTCAAAATAAAATAAAATAAACAGAACTATGTTCTGGTTTAAAAAATGGGGCATTCAGGTGAACACAGAGAAGACAGTATATGTTGTATGCTCTAATAGACGTCTTATCATAAATACACTGGCAATTAACGGCATCCAAATCAACCCTTGAAACTATGCTAGATATCTGGGCTTCAATATCGACATAAAATTAATTTGGAAAGACCACATAATTAAAAATGAAATGAGATATAAATTTGGACGACTCTACCTGCTTTTGGGTAGACAATAAAAACTAGGGCTTTACAAAAAAATTCTAATATATAAGGCTATGTTCATCCCAATATACAAATACGGTGCAGAAATTTGGGGCACAGGCAGCAAATTTAATATTGAAATAATACAGAGAGCGCAGAAAAAATTATTAAGAATAATCACAAATGCTCCCTGGTGTGTTCCCAATGAAGTTATTCACCGAGACCTTAATGTAGGCACCTTAGCCGGGACCATTCGTAATTGCAGCCAAAAACACATGCTTCGACTTTCCACACACGAGAATAATGACCTCAGGCGTATATCGGGCACAGAAGGACAACAAAACAAACGATTGAAACGATTTACCCCCGCGGTTCTGGTCTATAGGCAATTCTAGTCACATAAGAAACTTGATTAACTTTATATAAATTTAACCTTAAATTTGTTTTAATGAATTATTATATTAATGTAGTCAAATTTTCTGTATTCCAATCCAACATTATAATAATTACTCAATGTCTAAATGACAGGTGCAATAAAAAGGAAATTAAGTAAAATAAATTTTTATTGTTGAAACAGGATTTTAGTACAAAACAAACTAAAAAACGTTTGTTGGACAACTTTTTTCAAAATAGCTGATGGTGGGAAAAGGACAAAAAAAGTTCAAATTTCAATAGGCTACTGTGGCAAAACGGCCTAATATTTTTCAACATGTGATAGTTGGAAGTATAGATACAAATTGAAGTCAAAACAAGAAAAACGTTAACTTAGGTTGAACCAAAGCTCTAATACCATTCACACAAAATTTTAAATAGTATTGTAAATCATAAAAGTGGGGGTTTAAATTGGGTCTACCCCAAAAAATGGGCGGTACACGCCCACTAGTAGATGTGTAAGATGCCGCCATATCGAATTTCAAGTTGATATTGACGTTCTCCATACAAATGCATAAAAGTGAGCTGTGGGTTTATATGAGCGGGATACGCCCATTTGTATATGTATATGAAGCGGTTGTCCACTAAAATCCACCAAATCAAATTTTAAGCTAATATTGTTTGAAATGAAAAACTTGTTCATAAAAAACTTAAAATTGCTCGATGGGTTTGTATGGGTGCTACCCCAAAAGCTACCCCATTAGTCTATATATTCTAAGCGGCTGTCTCTATGGCACCATATCGCATTTCAACCTAATATTGACTTTAATAAAGAAGTTTTTCTAACAAAAACACAAAAGTGGGTAGTAGGTTTGTATGGGGGCTACCCCAAATAGTGAGCGGGTCCCACCCATTAATGTATATGTCAAGCATCCGTAAACTAGAAGTTACCATATCAATTATTAAGTTGATATTGACTACAATAAACTTTCAGACAAACTGACACTATCCGGGGTGCCACAGAAAACACTAGCGAAATGGCCATTCCGCTAAAAAAAATTCCACCATGCCACACAACTTCGAGTGTTTTGATGTTTTTAGCATATTCACAAACCATTTCGAACTTAGCAGCATAGGGTAGACATCACGGAAGAATAAATTAGTCTAGTGTTAGTTCCGCTTTATTATTAATATTTTTCAATTGAAAAAATGATATTTTACAGCGATATTTAGTTAAATGCAAATTAGTTGCATTTATGTGACATTATTTTTGTAGTTTCCAAGCAAAAAAATTTAAATTTATTGCCCGCCAAACTAAAAAGTAAACCTGATAACTCTACTAGCTTTGCGCTACTTTTACGGTGGCGTGTGAGTCGCAACACACAATGAAAACAAATGAATCGCGGTGAATTGCAATCAACAAGTGAAAAAAAAAATTGTCAAAAATAAACAAATAATGCTAAAAATGCCGCTTGTCGGACTCATTGGTTTCGAAGAGTTAAGAAAGATGCAACTCAGGAAGAAGGCGATAGACCGCAAGCGCCTCAGATACGCATCGGACCCATTTTCGCAAGCAGACGATAATAAATGTTTGCTGCGCTCTTCCTAATTTATGACATTTCTATGGCGACGTTGCCATATAACCGAACTAAAAACTAAATTCGAAAATCTTTTTAAAAAAAGTGGCACCAGTTCGCTTGCCTGTCGGCTATGACTGGCAAATTCAACTAGCGGAATCTCATAGTTGGTTAGTAACATATGGATTTTTGGAAAACATATAAAATTATTAATTGTTTAGATGTAAATTAATCAGAAATTGTACCCTCTATCTGTAACGATAGGCCTTTTTATTAAAAAAATATATTTAAGAGGCGTATTTAGTCAATTCGCTAGCTCAATTACAAGCAAATTACATTTCGCTAGTAAATGAGGTCTGTGGCATAGTGGATTGAAATTGAAGTGGAATTCGAGCGGAATGGATTCCTATGGCACCCCTGTATGTGTGAATGGTATAAAAATATAATTTTATTTAATTGCACAGAACAATGTTCCATGTTTTTTTATAACGCATTAAAGGAGGCATCGTAGAACCCATAAAATATATATATTCTTGATCAGCTCAACGAGACAAGTCGATCTAGCCATGTCCGTCTGTCTGTCTGTATGCTGTTGCGCATTTTTTGGGGACCAATTTTTATGCTATCAGTTGCACATGCACTTATTTTTATTGCAGTCTAATAGAGTATCTAGATTGACCGCCACGCCCACTTTTTGGGGTAGCCCCCATACAAACCCAACGCCCACTTTTGACTTTTTATATGACATTTTTCTTATTGTAGTCAATATCAACTTAATAATTGATATCGTAACTTATAGTGGACGGATGCTTCACATATACATTAATGGGCATGGCCCGCCCACTGTTTGGAGTAGCCCCCATACAAACCCTGCGTACAATTTTGTGTTTTTTTATGAAAAATTCTTCATTTAGCTTGAAATTTGATTTGGTGGAGCTAGCTATTTACGCACGTTATACAGGCTTAGACCACCGGTAGAGTCGCAGGTTGCGGACACAGTACGGCCTCAATAAAGAAAAACTGCGATTAAGCGAAAAGTTAATTCGTAAGTAGGCATAGTTTCACACACTCCTATTCCATTTAATGATTCAAACATGAGCATAGTCGGAGACCCCTGGTACTTCGAATAAAGCTCTCAGCTACGCTCATATATCCTTTCAGAAATCTCAATCCCTTTATCTCATACCTGGGCCAGAATAATGTATTAAGCGACCGTGCCGAGAGTCAGACTGGCTGAAGGTCCAGGCTTATCAAATATTTGTTAGGCGCTAATGGAGAGGTCAGGCAAGTGGCGATTATCTGTTTTTATTGAACTTTCGCCCGGGTACAACTACTACCGAAGTTGCTGCCAACAGGCCTAAGTACGGAAAGATTATAAGTTACAGAGCCAAAAACTTCATCCGGAGAAAGTCAGTTAAAAGAGGATTTTGAAAAAATCAATTTATAAATCGCTTGGGCCAGGGTGGTCGTACCGCACTTTGATATCAATCGTTATGGAACAAATAACACTAACAAAAGACCGAGGTCGAGGAAGGAAGGTCACAAACAATATGTTTCGCACTACGTTAAATGTTTTCACCAATATACAAGTATTTCAACTCCATTTGAAAGTCATCTTCAAGGTACATAAAAAAATTACAACTTTATATATGTATATATGTAAATAGGTAAGTGCAAAGCGTTCAAGAGGAGCAGCGACGAAAGGTAGGTAAAAACCAGGTAATGCTCTCAGTCCAACACAAAGACTTGAGCTCTATCTCTCTCACATCTCTTAATTTGCAAAAAAAAAAATTACAACAAAAAAGTTAAAGTGGGCGACGGCATACGAATAAGCAACAGTTGAAAATGTGTTGTTTTGTTCGAAGTCGCTGTATGCATACAAAGAAAGAAAGGAATTTGATTTGTCCATTTCCTTTTGTTCATCTTCCTAGCTACTATCTTTTTTGTTTCTTTCGGTTCTCTTGCTTTAAGTCGGAAGAATAGAGAAAAAAATATTTTCTATCTATGTCGTGCTCTGAAGGACGCAGCTACACGTTATGCTCGAAACTGTTGTGGGCGCACTTATAAACATGTTGTCGGGCATCAGTTGTGTAGGGATCTTTTGGTACAATTTTAAAAGAAGAGGGATCAAACAAATATTTAAAACAAAAAAGCAATGAATTGATTTACCATTTTGCATTAATTGATAGCAAAACCTTAATTATTGCAAATAAGTTAACCACGTATTCCCGCTCTCTATCTGGATGGCCATTAGAGCAGGCCTGTCTAAAAGAAGAGCACTCAAAGTGTGACAGTATGTGTCTGCTTTTTACTATTTTATGCGAATCTTTCTGAGCCAGCAGCCTTTGTACAGTGTGACAAAACACAACCCCAATGTAACGTAACTAATTAAAATTTTTGTTTCTCTTTAGCATCAAGCAGCCAACTTCGGCATGCATTCGCTCGCATGTATGTGAAAACACGAAGCTGTTCGTCCCTCTGGGGCAATAGCTGGACAGCGTTGATTTAGAGGAGAATGCGTTTTCCGTGGCAATCCTTTATTATTATTTTTATTATTGGGTACTTTTAAGAAAAAGGGACACTATTTAACATTGACAAAGACAGCTTACACTATACCACATGTATCAGTATGTGACCTACCTAACTGTTTACTGAGAAGTCCAACATTTTTTGGTTCCCTTAGAGTTTGCGTCGAGTTTAGGACCCGTGTGAACCACCTAACTGTTTACTGAGAAGTCCAACATTTTTTGGTTCCCTTAGAGTTTGCGTCGAGTTTAGGACCCGTGTGAACCACGAGCTGTATGAGCTGTATGATGAGGTTGACATAGTCCAGCGTATTAAATTCCAGTGGCTGTACTGGGCTGGTCACCTCATCCAGGTGAACCCCGAATATCCAGCACTAAAGGTTTACGACGGAAACCTGAACTTGATTGGTGGACGCCGTCAGAGAGAATGTCCGAGCTTAAGATAGGAAAATCAGGTCTAGTCTGAAAAAACTCCGGATTGCCAGTGACTGGCGCCGGCGTGTACTGAACGACACCGCATGGTGCGCTTTCCTACGGGCGGCCTTGACCGATAGACGGTTGTAGAGCCACTTATGTTGTCCCCTTCAAAGTAATCCCCACTAAGATACAATACACTTGTGCCAACGCTTTTTCCAATCCTCGAATCACTACGCCACGGTAATCGAAGAAAACAGTGAGCAAAACTTTGACATTAGATTGAACTTGGCATGCTTTTTTCGGGCTTGGCTCACCTGGGCTCTTCCACTGGGACGATTGGGCTTTGGTTTCGACGTCATAACCTTATACCCATGTTTCGTCAGCAGTTATGACCCTTTTGAGCAAATCTGGATCGTTGTTGACGTCATTCAATAGCCGAGCACGCAAAACACTTCTAACCGTTATGCCTCTCACAAACAAACTAAACATGCTACATAGCTGAAACTGTAAACATATGTTCGTGACGAGTGTACCAACACAACAAAACAAAAAAATCGATAAGCGAATGTACGTTGCCCGTGAAATTTGAAAAGTCACCTTACTTTTTGTACACACCTCGTATATACTTTATGGGCTCTCCGATGATTCCTTTACGGCTTTGCAAACATTGTGATTGTTACACATTGTGACATTATAATACCATTCAAACTCTGTGTGAAAATAAGTTTTTGTACGGGAGCTATTCCTTGTAGTGAATAAATCATTTTGATACTTTTGTTGCTTATGGTTATAAAAGAGCTTCATACCTACTGAACCGAAGCTCTAATTCTATTCACACGAAATTTTAACTCGTATTCTAGAAGATAAACGTGGGGGGGGGGTTAAATTGGAACAGCGGCTGTCCATAAAAAGGCACTAAATCGCATTTCAACCTAATAGTGACTTTAATAAATAAGTTTTTCATACAAAACACAGAAGTGGGCAGTAGGTTTCCCCCACCCATTAATGTATATGTGAAGCGGCCGTTCATTAGACGCAACCATATCAATTATTAAGTATTAAGTAATATTGACTACAAAAAAAATGTTTTTCATACAAAAAGTCAAAAGTGGGCTGCGGGTTTGTATGAAGACTACCTCAAAAAGTAAGCGTGGCGGGTCAATCTGGATACTCTATTAAACTAGAATAAAAATAAGTGTATATGTCAATTTTCAACTGGATAGCATAAAAATTGGTCCCCAAAAAATGTGCAACAACATACAGACGGACATAGCTACATCGACTCGTACCGTCGTTCTGATCCAGACTATATGTACCTCAAAAAACCTAATATTTGAATAGTATAATTAAATATGATTCTTAATTATTACACGCAGGACATCCTGTCCGGCCCTATATGTATTTTAAGGACTTGCCCGTGTCTAGGAAGTGATGAGGTACGAAGAGTGGATATAAAGGAGAGTTAGGTGTGGAATTACCCGCCGCTCAAATTAGCTGTATTACAAGAATACGTTACCGTGAACATCACGTAGTACCCCTATCACCAGAAAATGAATGTCGTGTTGTCAGGATATAAAGCAGCAGAAGAGCCAGTTAAGTAAGTAAGTTGTATAATTTATCTACTTATTCATTATTTTTGGAATGTAAAGTGGTAGTGGGGTCCTTTCTCAATCTTCTACAAGTCGTCACCTCAAATACTTATAGGAGATTGAGAAATTACCCCACTACAATTTTATTAACATACTCATTTAATTGTCATACCCAGTACTTTCTATTGCCACTGTTACATTTTCTTTGTCCGCGTTAATATTAAAATATTTTAATTTTTGTCCAGAACATCATTTGTTTGTTATACAGTATTCACCATCCAGCGATCTATTATACTGAATTTGTTGTTGTTTTTAACTGTTTTATGGTTTGGCAAAGTTCAATATGCGCTGTTTTTTGATAATATTTTTGTTTCACACAAGTTTGTTACTGATAAAACAAAAAAACGAATACATCGATCAACAAAACAAACATTTGAAAAATATCACAACAACAATACACAGTGATTTTTTAGGAGGGTCGGTCCAAAGTCCAGCAGGGGGATCACATTTAGCACAATTTTGGTGGACATGCCGTAACTATTGGATAATTTGGAAAGTGCGACTATAACCTCCAGAGTGGTGAGTGGTGGCCCTTGGAAACAAGTTATCAGTACGGTCATGTCTCTGCTGATGGCTTGGCAGACATAGTCGGGCGAGGGAAAGTAAATTCCCTTCAAGGTTGGATAAAATCCTACAGTGTAAGCTTCCACTGGTGTGGTCCTCACAATGTAGCTGTGTTTATTCAATTTCAAGGAAACAAATCCCCAAATCTAAGGTGGAACAGCATATGCCGAGGGATGAAAGGTTAGAGGGTAATCTAACCCAAAATATGCGAACTCTGGACACCTGTCGCCCTTCAGTTTTATTTTGACTTCCTGTGGCGTCCGGGCTCTGGCACAGGTTACTTCCTTTCCAGTCTACTCGTCGGAATTCACATGGAAACAACCAAATCAAACGAGCCTGATGCAGCTCTTAATGCATCAACTAACGGGCAGACCTGCACGGTCGCGCCAAACTGCATGGTGACTGAGGTCAATATGGACTCAGTCATGCAGCCTTCGGGAACGGCACTCCCTAGTGTAAGCGTAGAGGTATTAGAGGAAATTCTGTCCTCTGATTCCGACTCAGACAGGACGATTGTGGTCGTACCACAAATCGTCAATCCAGACGACGGTGCACCCCAGTAAACCTGGCTCTGGTCCAGGTTTCACTATTTTCTCCTCCAAAGAGAGGCGTCGCTTTAAACAAGCGCTGGCTAACGGCTACTCGAGGGAAAAAGCCATCGAGTACGCCAAAGCTACAGATGGACGGGCTCTTAAGAGAGTCCGTTCGGAGGAGAATTCCCCTGGAATTCACCCCACAAAGAAGTTCAGGACGACCAAAGGGTTAGCGAAAGCTTCATATAGCCGTGTAGCGAGTAGCGTTAAGCAGGGTTTCTTTCGGCTGACATTAAAAACTGTCCTCTTACAGTAGAGCATATGGCACCACTGCAAGAGGCAATTATCGATGTCACAATAGAAGGTTCGTCAGATGAGGTGAAGCCAGAATTCGAAGGGTGTATTCCCCGTACCTGGCTTCTTCTCGGCTGTTCGAACAACGAGACGGCAACACGGGTTAAAGGTAACCTCAGTCATATTAGGGCAAAGGTGAATTTTAACTTAATACTATTGGAGGAAATTGAGTTCCCACAGACACATTTGGTTTGTGGCTAATTTCCCCATAGTGCATGAGAAGGTTCTGGCGAACATTGGGGCCCAGAACAAAATTTCAACTGCGCTGTGGCGTGTGGTACAACGCAGTGTACAGAGCCCGCAACTCCATCTGCTTTTATCAGTAGATGATGAGGCATATGCGGCCCTTAATACCTTAAAAGGTCTTGCCTATAGGTTCAGCCATATTCAGTTTAACATAAAAGGAAAGAGTCTCGGCCATGTGGGCTCTTCCGAGCCGGTGCAGCAGCTTACGGACCCGCAGCAACTGGTTGTGCAGTTGCCAGCGTCGCAACCCCAGCCTTCCACTAGTAGGGAAGTTGCCGGCGATCGGACCAGTACGGGTGCCATCGCGACGGCAGTCGGCACTCCTGTTAATCAGGTTTCACATAGGAAGGAAGGACCCACCAAAAGGCTGAACAAGCAGCCCACAGCTACGTCCTCACCGACATCTGGGCCAACGAGGAAGTCGACGCCAAAACAGGCTCCCTCACCTAGAGGGACTCGTGGAAAGGGGTCCCGAGCGGGCAAGAAGAAGAGCCTTGTCCGCAAAAACCTCCGAGAAAACAAGTGAGCACCATAAGGGTGGTCCAGGCGAATCTGCATCACGCGAAAGGGGCGACGGCCACAGTGTGCAGTCTCTTCGCCGAGAAGGAGACAACCCTCGCTCTAATTCAAGAGATTTGGATTTAACTGCAAAACTGGTAAGTTAATCTACTACCATTCTGCAGAACTGCCCCGTACGGCAATTCTAATATAAACGATCAATTCGTTTCCACCAACAAACTTTATTTCCAGTGGATCTACCACAGGAGTGGCTCCCAGGAAATTGTCCTGGCCTCAGCCTATCTCCCAGGGGACGAACCAAACATACCACCGCTTGAGGTGCAGCGGATAGTGCAGCACTGTCGCATCCACAACAGGCAGATCATTGTTGGCTGTGATGCTAATGCACATCACATCGTCTGGGGCAGCAATGACACCAACCACAGAGGTGAGTACCTCTTAAATTATTTAATGAGATCCCAGCTCCAATTTGCAAATGTAGGTTGTAAACCTACATTTATTACAGCAGTTAGACAAGAGGTTCTAGATCTCACCCTAACTAGTAGAGGGGTTATGAGCTTCGTTTGGAATTGGCGAGTTTCAAACGAAGTTTCTCGCTCAGACCAACATATTCGCTTTGAAATTCCGGGGGCCTCTGATATTCTCTGTAAGGTCTACCTTCCTAGGAAAACAAACTGGCAATCATACAACGAGCTCGTAGCATCAAAAGTTGGCGGAGTCCTGCGCAGCATTAGCTCAACTTGTGAGCTGGAGCTGGCAGCGGACCTGCTAAACGAGATTTTACTGAGCTCGTACCACGATAGCACTGCTACACGTCCAGTCCGCATGAAACAGAAGGTTCCATGGTGGACTGATAAGTTAGCGGCCATGCGACGAAGGGTTAGGAAGCTTTTCAACCGTGCGTCATCCCAAACCGAATATACGTCAGTCCAAGCGTGAATCCTGGATCATGTATTTTCAGCCATTTAAGCCCCCAGGGGGAGATGGCATTTTTCCGGCTCTGCTTCAAAACTGCTTAGATGTCTTGATCGACCCTTTACTACTTCTTATGAGGGCCAGTCTCAACTTGGGTTATATAACTCGGTCATGGAGGAAGGTGTCCGTCGTATATATCCCAAAGCAGGGTAATAGACCCATGGAACTGGCCAAATCTTTTAGACCTATTAGTCTCACCTCCTTCATTCACAAGACAATTGAACGTCTTATTGATTACCACATTAGGCAATCAATCAGCATTTCACACCCCCTTCATGAACACCAATTCGACTATATGAAGGGTAAATCCACGGTAGCCGGACTTCACAATCTGGTCGGTACAATCAAAAGAACCTTTCGGTCAAAAGAAATAGCGCTAGGTGCTTTTCTTGATGTTGAGGGTGCTTTTGATAATACGGGCTATGGCTCCATCACTCGAGCACTTACGCAGAGGGGTATAGATAGTCTCACCATTACCTTCTTCTCTTGGTAATGTGACTGTCAGTATTAGGGCGATCAAGGGGTGTCCTCAAGGAGGAGTCCTCTCGCCATTTCTTTGGTCCTTAGTTGTAGACGAGCTCATAATCGAGCTCAGCTCACAAGGGTACAATGTCATTGGATATGCCGATGACCTTGCGATCCTAGTCTCATGGCGATTTGGGGATACGGTCTCGAACATAATGTGTTCAGCTCTTCGGACTGTGACCACCTGGTGTGCCAAGGAGGGCCTTGGGATTAACCCACAGAAAGCGGCCTTGCTACCCTTCTCAAGAAAGTACAAATTGGATCTGGGTCCAGTGTACATCCAAAGCTCTTTTTTGAGTCTTTCCGATGAGGTAAAATTCGTGGGAGTAACCTTTAACAAAAGACTGAATTGGAATACCCACCTAAAAAAGGTCCTCAACAGGGCAACAACGGCTTTATGGTCCTGCAAAAACATGTTTGGCCGAAAGTGAGGTCTCGCGCCAAAAAAGATCCCGTGGATCTATACTTCAATGGTGAGACCTATAGTAACTTACGCCGCCCTTGTATGGCGGCATAAACTGCTGCAGACATGTGCAATAAGGTAGTGCGACAAACTGCAACGGCTTACCTGCCTGAGCATGTCGGGTGCCATGCGAACATGTCCCACTGCTGCAATGGAGGCGATCATCGGTCTGCCTCCGCTGGAAATTTTTATTCAATCCGCAGCAGCATTAGAGGCTCTGAGACCATAGACTGTAGACAGTAGGACGCTAGGCGAACTGGGTCACTCTAGTATCCTTAAACATATCCCTGGCATCGAAATCTGCAAAGTTTCAGATTGTTTGTCCACGGAACTGCGTTTCGGCAGACGCTTCTCAGTTCTGGTACTGCACCATCTACGATCATTTCGTTCACTTACCGATACGGGCACAGATGCGGGTGTCTTCTGACCCAACACCATGATCTTTATTGCTATGGGTGCCTGATCCACGGTTTTTTAATCTGAGAGCCCACCATGAGATGTGGTACTCGGAGTTAGGTAACAATCTTAGGGGTATAAGTATTGCGGATCAAATAGATGGTTTTCCTTTTTGTACAATCAACGAACAAGGATGAGTTCCACCACATCCAGCTCCCCTGACTTAACTGTCGTCAGTGAATCGCTTATTTCATACTCTGAGTGGTCGATTGATATAGCCTTGGGCTCGGACCATATCCCTATTGTGATTAACATTACTCGTCCGGAAGATTTTGTTGAATCGGATAGACGAGTCTTTGTGAACTACAATAGGGCTGACAGGACTGAATTCACACGTTGTATTGATCAATCAATCAGCGATCTCTTGCCTCCCAATGACGTTAGGGTAAGTGAAAGAATTCTTAGAGACGCGATCACCAAGGCTGCCAAGAGGCATATTCCTGCTAGTTGGTTTCCTAATATTAGGCCAGCGTTCCCAGCAGAAGCTGCAAGCTTTGCGACCTTGCATGATTAAATTCGTACCAATGATCCAAATGACTGTCGAATTGCCTTGCTATCTGACAATGTGAATAATCTCGTTGCGGAGCATAGGAAGGCAAAATGGCTAGAGCACTTGGATAATTGTGACTCGGGTTCGCGAAGTTCGTGGAACACTATTTAAAAGATATCTGGTGTACCGCAAAATAGAGCTCTTTCATTTATCACATTTGAGGGAGTGCAAATAGGATCGTCAAAGAAGTGTGCCACCTATTTCTGTAGATAGTTCGTGCAACATCCTTCTCAGCAGAATAGGTTAAAGCGTAAATCCATACGTCCATTAGGAAGAAGAAAGGGCATGCAGATTTGGTAGATTGTACATATGAGGAGGTTTCGGCTGCTATAGGGAAAGCAAAATCATCCAAGGCACTCGGCACAGACGGCATTTCAATGCTGATGCACCTTGGGCCTATAGCGGTAGTATATCTCGCTCATGTGTTAAACCTCTCCATTTCCCAACTATTTGGCCCTGACGTATGGAAGGTAGCAAGGATTGTACCTCTCCTGAAACCCGGCAGTGAAGCTGAACTTGGTTCCTCTTATAAGCCCATCTCGCTTCTTTCACCTGTGATGAAAGTTCTTGAGTCATTAATACTTCCGTCAATGACAGAACACTACCCTTTAGCAGATCACCAGTATGGTTTAAGGAAAGGTCATGGTACGACCTCAGCATTAAATGAAATCACCACATTTATCGCTGATGGATTCAATACGACGAGGCCATGCGAACGCACAGTGATGGTGGCTGCAGACTTGAACACGGCATTTGATACAGTTGATCATGCAATCTTGTTTCAAGACCTGGACTCCACTTCGCTTCCCGACAAAATAAAACACTGGCTATTGAACTATCTTAAAGGTAGAAGGGCATACGTTGAGTTCAGGGGTGTGAGGTCAGGATATAGAAAGTTAAAAATGGGTGTTCCGCAGGGTGGGGTTGTCTCTACTCTCCTGTTCAACCTTTATTTGGCAAAGATGCCTCTTGCCCCTCCCTATATAAAACTGGTGACCTATGCTGACGATTGTTCCATTTTATCCTCGGGAGTGAACGTTGATGATATCTGCGCGAGAATTAACGTTTGCTTGGAAGATTTATTAAATTTTTTCAATGCTCGCAACCTCAAGCTTTCAACACGCAAGTTATCTGCCTCCATCTTCACCTCCTGGAATAAGGAGATACGGATGGAGCTAGATGTCTTTGTAGGAGGTTTGAGGATTCCACCAGTACTGTACCCGACGGTACTTGGTACAACATTTGACCCATTGCTTAGATTCTCGGCTCATGCCACCAAGACAAACAATCGTCTCAAGTCGAGAAATAAAGTGCTTAAAGCGCTTGCTGGGTTTTCTTGGGTAAAGATAAGGAGACATTGAGGACTCCAAAAATTCGCATTAAAAGCGTGTGAATTTAAGTGAATTTAAAATTTGAATTATCAATGATTGGAGAGGCGGCTTATCAAGACAGCAACTGAGCAAAAAATATTCGATCAACAGATCAGTTATTTCTAGGCTGATTGCAAAAATCAGGCGGAACGTGAGGGGCATGGCTCTTTCGTATTTGGCGGCGTTCATCGATTTAATAGACATTATCTTGTCAAAAACCAAAAAAATAAATTATTAATATTGTTTTCATAAAAAACTTATCATTCAAAAAAAATTACCTAGACGGGTGCTTTAGTTTTGGCCAATACTGTATATGTTATTTCATGCATGCATATCTACATACATATGAATACATACGAAAACAATCCAAAAATAAAATAGTATACATAAGAGTGTAAAGGTTTATGTCAATGCTGTGTAACAGTAACAGCCATTAGTACGACGCATTAGGAAAAATAACTAATTTTGCACACTCTGATTTTTGCGATGTTATATCTCGGCTTAGGGAACTTTCACAAAAAAGTATAATATATCAAAATTTGCGAAATTTGTATCACTCCAAATATGAGCACGAAAATTTGTGAAGCACCCGTCCATATGAAAAAGTTTTTCGTGGTGTAAGGACTGCCCCTAAAAAATTGGAGTATATTTCTCTATATATGAACCATTCGTCCATAAGAAGCCAGTATGTTACATATTAATGGGTTCAATTTTTTTAGGGAGTGCACGCCCCTTGATATTTATGTGAAGCGTCGGTCCATGTCAAATTTCACGTCGATATGCACTGCACTGATATGACTGCAATAAAACCGTTTTTAATAGAAAAAGCCAAAAATGGGCGAATGGTTTGTATGGGGGCTACCCGAAAAAGTGAGCGTGGCATGTCAATATGGATACTCTATTTAACTGCAATAAAAACAAGAAAAAACGTTAACTTCGGTTAAGCCGAAACTCTTATACCATTCACGCGAAATTTTAAATAGTACTGTAAAACCTAAAAGTGGGGGTTTAAATAGGGGCTACCCCAAAAGTGTGTATGAAGCGATGTAGGTGTAAGATGCCGCCATATCGAATTTCAAGTTGATATTAATTTTTTCTATACAAATGCATAAAAATGAGCTGTGGGTTTATATAGGACCACCTCAAAAAGTGGGCGGTACACGCCCATTTGTATATGTATATGAAACGGTTGTCCACTAAAATCCACAAAATCAAATTTTTAGCTAATATAGATGTAAATGAAGAATTTTTTCATAAAAAACCTCAAAAAGTGGGCTGGCAACGCCCTTTGGTCTATGTATGTTAAACGGCTGTCTATTAAAAGGAACCATATCGCATTTCAACCTAATATTGACTTTAATTAAGAAGTTTTTCTTACAGAAACACAAAAGTGGGCAGTGTGTTTGTATGGGGGCTACATCAAAAGTGGGCGGGCCACGCCCGGTAGTCTATGTGTCGTCCTTGGAACGAACGATCTAGTCCGTCGGTCTAGCAGCTGTAAACCGGTACATAGACTTATTTTTATTGGAGTCAAATAGCCACGCTCACTTTTAAGGATGCTCACATACAAACCATATGCCTACTTTTGACTTTTTGTATGAAAAACTTTTGTATTGTGGTCAATATTAAGACTTTCTTTAGAAAGTCCATTCATTCACATATACTAATGGGTATATCCCGTCCACGTACAAACCCACCGCCCACTTTTTGTTTAAC
>JAWNNQ010000477.1:0-69848 GCA_035044765.1 Leucophenga montana
CTATTATAATCAGGAACAATCTGAGGTACAATCTGTTAGAAGACTACCAACTTGATCATATTCAGGCAGTACTAGCAATGTACAATTAAACGACCAATTTGGCCCTTTCTACTGTATCTGCTACATATAGTCCACCTAAACATAACATATTACAAACTCAATATCTTGACTATATAAAAACGTTAGGTCATCGATTCGTTGCCGCTGGTGATTTTAACGCTAAACACACCATTTGGCGTTCCAGAATATCAAATAATAAAGGCAAAAATCTTCTTAATGCCTTAAACAGTCTTAATATTAAGCACTGGAGAGCCAACATATTGGCCTACAGACACGAATAAAACACCGGACCTGGTGGACCTTTGCATTTTAAAAAACTTTGACATAAACAAATTTACTATAACGTCTAGACTGGAGCTTTCGTCAGATCACTCGCCAGTACAGTATATAGTATATTATAAATCTAACCTAAAAATACTAAATGTTAACCACAATCTTGATAATAAACAAATTCACTGAGCCACTTACAGAGAATACCATAAGCCACTCTCTCTCTGTATAAACAGTCCACTGCAAACAGACGACAATATTGAATCAGCAATAATGTATCTTAACGACATATTAGAAAAAGCTTTTCATCAGTCGACCCCACTTTGTCAGACGATATCCAGCAAATATGTAGTATCACCTACAATTCGACGTCTTATAAAAGAAAAACGAAATCTAAGGAAAAACTGGCAACTAAGCAAGATCACCGGCTGCAAATAAGACATTTTAACAGAGCAACGAAAACCTTTAAAGAACATCTTAAAAATATTGAAAATGACCAAATTAACAACCTTCTACAAAACTTGACTCCAACATGCAGTAAGGACTATTCTCTATGGAAAGAGACTAAGCAATTGCTAAATAAGACAGAGCACCAACCTCTATTAAAAAATAACGATGGCTCGTGGGCCAGAACACACCTTGAAAAAGCCAAACATTTAGCTGACTTCCATGAAAATGTATTCACTGGGTCTGCCTCCAACTCAGGAGGTATACAAGTCAGTCCACTTAGAGGCTTAGAATATCTACCCATAAAAAGCGCTTCCATTAACGAAATACGAGCCTCCATAAAAAATCAAGTTAAGCCAAAAAAAGCTCCAGGGTATGATAAAATTAATGGACGACTGCTGAAAGAGGCTCCAGACTTAGTAATAAAATATATTCGAAATTTATTTAATGCAATTTTCAGACTTAATTACTTCCCAAAGGCTTGGAAAGTTGCGGAAGTAATTGCTATCCCAAAACCAGGTAAAGATGCAATTAGCTTGCTTCCGGTACTGTCCAAAGTATTTGAAAAAATTTTTCGATCTGGCATGGTACTCCTAATTCCCATATTGGAAATTAGGAGCACCATACCAGACCATCAATTTGGCTTCCGCCGGAATCACTCGACTGTACAACAAGTCCATAGAGTTACAAATAAAATCGTAAACGACATCGACGACAAGAAGTTCTGCATAGGAGTGTTCCTAGACGTAGAAAAGGCATTCGATAAGGTCTGGCATGAAGGCCTAATTTTAAAGCTCTTCAAGTGGTTTCCAGAAAACATAGCTCAAATTCTTACAAGGCAATATCAAATGACAGAGTATTCTTTGTGAGGTACAAAAGGCGAATATTCTACTCTCAGGCAAATAAATACAGGCGTACTCAATTCGAAGCGTGCTAGGTCCGCTTTTATACACCATTTTCATAGCAGATATAGCCGACCCCATCTGAAAACTCTTCAATGCTAGCAACTTGATGCTGATGATACAGTCTATGCTAAGTGCTGACTACAATATTAACAATGCAGTAGCCACATTGCAAAGAAATCTAATATCTCAACGTGATTGGTTTAATAAATGGAAAATTAAAATAAACAACACTAAAACGGTACAGTATAACACTACCAAAACCAAATATACCCAATCACATTTGAACAATCCATGGTAATGACGTAACTATTGCAAATGTAGCAAAATATCCACATTAAAAGAAACGCGATCAGATCAAGCAAAGAAGTTAAGAACAAAGAAGTTAACCTAAAAAACAAGCTTTTAATTTATAAATCTATATTACAACCAATTTGTGACCTATGGAGCCCAAATATGGGGACCTGAGACAACAATCAAAGTAATCCTCCCCGTCTCACTCACGTAATGCGGAGTGGTATATAACTCAACATGGATTTACATAGAGACCTAGACATCCCATAGACATTGGTAATTTTCGTATTTCGTTAATGGAAGCGCTTTTTATGGGTAGATATATCTAAGCCTCTAAGTGGACTGACTATGTATACCTCCTGAGTATGGTGGTAGACCCAGTGATATACATATTTCATAGATAGTCAGCTAAATTTTTGGCTTTTTCATAGGTGTGTATCTGGCCCACGAGCCATCGTATATATTTTTATATAGAGGTATGGTGCTCTGTCTATATTCTAGCAATTTCATTAGTACGTCTTTCCATAGAGAATACTCCTTACTGCATGTTGGAGTCAAGTTTTGTAGAAGGTGTTAATTTGGTAATTTTTAATATTTTTAAGATGTTCTTTAAAGGTTTTCGTTGCTCTGTTAAAATTTTTTTTTGCAGCCGGTGATCTTGTTAGTTGCCAGTTTTTCCTTAGATTTCGTTTTTCTTTTATAAGACGTCGAATTGTAGGTGATACTACATTTTTGCTGGATATCGTCTGACAAAGTGGGGTCGACTGATGAACAGCTTTTTCTAATATGTCGTTAAGATACATTATTGCTGATTCAATATTGTCGTCTGTTTGCAGTGGACTGTTTATACAGAGAGAGAGTGGCTTATGGTATCTCTGTAAGTGGCTCAGTGAATTTGTTTATTATCAAGATTGTGGTTAACATTTAGTATTTTTAGGTTAGATTTATAATCTATTTGTACTGGCGAGTGATCTGACGAAAGCTCCAGTCTAGACGTTATAGTAAATTTGTTTATGTCAAAGTTTTTTAAAATGCAAAGGTCCACCAGGTCCGGTGTTTTATTCGTGTCTGTAGGCCAATATGTTGGCTCTCCAGTGCTTAATATTAAGACTGTTTAAGGCATTAAGAAGATTTTTGCCTTTATTATTTGATATTCTGGAACGCCAAATGGTGTGTTTAGCGTTAAAATCACCAGCGGCAACGAATCGATGACCTAACGTTTTTATATAGTCAAGATATTGAGTTTGTAATATGTTATGTTTAGGTGGACTATATGTAGCAGATACAGAGAAAGGGCCAAATTGGTCGTTTAATTGCATGCTAGTTGCCTGAATATGATCAAGTTGGTAGTCTTCTAACAGATTGTACCTCAGATTGTTCCTGATTATAATATCTTTAATTGTAACACTATTCATGGAATGACAGTTCCAACATGTTAGTTTTGTCTTATCCGGTGATAGCTTATCAGCCAGTACCTCTGTTAATTCATACCCCCTTGCACTCATCTGTTCATTTAGGACGATCTATCCGAGTATCCATCGCATACGATTAAGGTACAGATCGTTTGGCCCAAGTTAGTTAAAGTCTCTCGGCGTCATGACACTCAGCTCGTAACTGCTGCATGCTACTTACATACTGTAACGACGTCACAGACTGGGGTTAGATCAGTGGGTGTGCAAAATTCGTCGCGACATAAATTTATATATAATGTTGAGACCAGGCCTGTTCGTCAGCTATATCCTTCTCAAAAAAACAAAAATTTTTTTTTCTCCCAATTTTAATGTACGTCTGTCTTAAATAATTATAAATTGACTTTAAGTACATGATTTAACTGAGTTAGGTGGGCTAAAATTAACTTAAATGACTATTCATAAAAGTTTATTTTAAAACATACCTTTCTCTTTTTAAGTTTACCTATATTGATGCTCATGATACAAATTTAGAAATACGTTTTCTGGACTCGTTTCGATTTATGGCATCAAGTTTAGATGAACCTATCTCCAATTTGAGCACTGACGATTTTACTCTAGCTAAACAATTTTTCCCCAATGAATCACATTTCAATCTTGTACGCAGGAAGGGAGTTTTCTGCTATGAATACATAGGTTCAGTAGAACGCCTTCAAGCAACTTCCCTACCACTGAGAGAAATTTTCTTTAATAAACTTACAAACACTGAATGTTCTGTTGAAGATTATATGAGCGCTCAAACGTGTGGGTTATCATTTAATTGTCTAACTTTAAATGACTACATGCTCTTGTACTTGAAATCAGATGTTTTGTTGTTAGCAGATGTGTTTCAAAATTTTCGTTCAATATGTAAAAAAATTTACACGTTGGACCCTGCCCAATATTATACAATGCCAGGGTTAGCATGGGATGCAATTCTAAAGTCCACTAAAATAGAGCTGCAGTTATTAACCGATATAAATATGTTTAGGTTTATTCAAAGCGGTATTCGTGGTGGACTAGTACAATGCTGTCAAAGCTATTCGAAAGTGAATCATAAATATATGTTAAAATATGATTCAACCAAACCATCTGAATATTTAATGTATTTGGATGCGAATAACCTCTACGGGTGGGCTATGTCACAAAATCTTCCCTATGGTAACTTTCAGTGGATGAGTGAGGATGAAATTAAGCAATTCGATGTACTCTCTATTTCAGAGTTCTCTGAGTATGGGTATATTTTGGAAGTTGATCTAGAATATCCAAAGTCCCTTCACGATACTCATAATGATTTACCATTTTGTCCAAGTAATCAGAAAACGCCAGAAAATTCTAAGGTTGAAGGATCAGCTTATTGCTGATCTTACATTATATTATACAAATCATTACATTATAGAAATCTTCGGCATTGTATGAAAAATGGATTAGTTTTATCAAAAATCCATCGTATATTGAGGTTTAAGCAATCTGCTTGGTTGAAAAACTATATAGACCTCAACACACATCATAGAACTTTAGCAAAAAATAATTTGAAAAAAACTTTTTAAAATTATTAAATAATGCAGTCTATGGTAAGATGATGGAGAATATTGAGAAAAGAAAAGACAGAAAACTAGTTAGTTCATGGGAAACAGTAAACCGCAATAATCTTGGTGCACGCGCATTGATTGCAAAATCGAATTTTCATAGCTGCACACAATTTTCTGAAGATATGCATGCTATTCAAATGAAAAGGCTGCATTTTATTTACGACAAGGGATTTAGGATTTTCAGTATTAGAATTATCAAAGTGGCAAATGTATGATTTCCATTATGGTTACATGCAGTTTAAGTTTCAGAGTAATGTATCTTTAAACTATATGGATACACACACTTATATATGTACAATTAGGGGTGAGGATTGTTTTAAATATATTAGTGAAGATGTTGAAATGAGATTTGGTACATCTGAATATCCTGAAGAGTTGGCAAATTTGTATGGGATTAAGAGATGCAATAAAAAAGTGTTGGGAATGATGAAGGATGAGAATAATGGGAAAAGAATGTTAGAGTCTGCGCCCAAAAATGTATTCACTGTATCTTGAGGGGGGTGGCTGCATCAAAAAGTCAAAGGGTGTTAAAAAATCGATTTTAGATAAGTTAGATATAAATAGTTATAAGGAATGTTTGTTTGACAACAAAATTGTAAAAGATAGTATGTTAATGTTTAGGTCAAACACACATAAATTGTATACATATAAGATCCTAAGGGCAAGTGATGATAAAAGAAAAATTAGAGATGATGGTATTCACACTTATGCTTGGGGTCATAATATAATTGATTGTCCGTAAGACAGAATAATGTAATCAAATATTAATGTAAAAGAGAAATATTGTAATAAATAAAAAAAACACTGATTTTTGAAAATAAAAAAAAAATAATATTGAATGAATTTATTATTCCATGAAATGTTTTTTACAATTTTATTTTTTCAGCTAATCTCCATCGAATATGATTGAGAATATTTTTTAACATCAATCAGTTTAGCTGTACTAACATACTCTGGATCATGGATATTAACTGTTTCTATTTCACCATTAGCTAAAATTCTTTCAGCTTGAAATTCATGATACTCATAGCATTCAATTTTTAGAGTTCGATCCAAGTAATTGCTATTATATGTTCACCGAATCGTGAGATCAAAGTCGTCATACTGGAGTTTAAAGTGTTTGTAAAATGGTTTTTCACTTTCAATAATTCCAGCAATATTTCGTGCATTTTGTAAAAGTTCTTGCTTCTATCGCATCTTCAACGGTAAAGTATTTTTTAGTACTTCTTGCTGTTGTCGTTGTTGTTGTTGTTGTTGTTGGTGATCTTAATGGTATCAGTTATCCATCTTCTTCTTCTCCTTCTCCCTTATCACTCAAATGAATACTTGGTCTCAAAAATTTGAAATTAACGTACACTTGAACAGTGCCATTGTTTGGTAGCTGAAGACTGAATTCCACATTTTTTGTACTTGATATTTCATCCAACTGTAGTGGAATTGGAGATGAATTAAAGCATTTTAATGAGAACAAAAAATGCAGATTATATATGAATATATTAGCAATCTCATTTTTGTTATTTCTGCAGCTCCTACTACTCCCACTATGAGATACAATGAATGACTGATTAATATTCTTCTTCCATATTCAATTTATACCCACCCATCTAACTCCCTGAACAAGAAAGAATTTCACAATTGTGAACTGCCAATTCACGCCAGAGTGCTATGCGTTACTGAGTACGTTTTGAGTGCAGCAGATTGCTAGACGTTTTGAAAACATGTCTCAATATTGTATTTTCACAATCTATAGCAATAGCTCTTACTTGCTATCTGAACAATAAACAATTTCATAATTTTTTCAAATTTCACTTCATTTTATTTAACAACGTTTAAAAATATTACAATTTCACAATAACTAGTAATAATTTATATAATATATTTTTTCTCTATCCAAGAGTTGTGCTCTTTGTTGAACCCCAACCACTTGACGAAAACTTTGTCGCCTTTATGTTTTAATATTTTTTCAATAAGGTATGTGTGGGGGAAGTGCGATACTTTCAGCTCTTCTGCATAGAACCCTCCTTTAATTGGTGTTCCTTGATAGTCAACAACGTGTATGTTGTTGGATTTGTATTTTTTATTTCGTTTATTTTAAAAATTTCCGTTGTCCAGTTGGGTGTATAACCCTTTTCGAAGACGTGTTTAAATTTGCTAATACGAACACTATCACCCACGCAAAATTTTGATCCATTAAATAATTTAAGTCGACTGTAACAGTTGCTTTTCATTCAATGAGTTAACTTCGTTGGGTGCCATTCCAATTGTTCTATGTTTTTTTTTTATTACCGGTACCTTCCATTATAACTAAATTCTTTCCACATCATTTCTTTGAGAGTTCTATTGAAACGTTCAACAATTGAAGCTTTTAGACCACTGTAGGTTGAATAGTGATTAATATTATGTTTATTGAGTAAAGACTTGAAGTTCTTGTTAAAAAATTCTTTTCCATCGTCTGTTTGCACATTCTTAGGAATGCGTCCTTCTTTAAAAATTTCTTCCATGGCCTTTGCAACATCTTTGGCATTTTTAGTTTTGAGAGCAAACCCCCAGGCAAATTTGGAAAAGGTATCAATGACTGTTAATAGGAATCGAAAATTCTTGTTTTGAGAATAATTTCCCATTTCCACTAAATCCGCCTGCCAATGATCATCGATACCTTTCATAACCACTTTTCTACGTTTAAAGTTTCTACGCGCTGGTGCGTGTAATTCATTGACTACTGCTCTCTTGGTCATAATCTTTCATTAAAATGTTTTATAGTAGGTATAGCTATCGAAGTGGAAATGTGTTCTTCCATCTCTTCTTTAAGCTTTTTATTCTCCACCTTTATGAGTGTTTGCAAGTCTTGTGCTAATTGATTTATTCTTGTTTGCACGAAATGACTGCTGATCGCATCTTTTTCTTGCATAGGTTCTGCAAGATTTTTAATACGTCTATTTTGCACATCAGTATTTTGATCGCTATCCATAAGCACCCCAAAAGATTTGTGTCCATTTTTTCTAAAATTTTCAAAACTATATTTCTCATTGGAGTAATGACCGAACTTGTCAACGGACATATTATACCATTTTTCTCTTAAGATCTGTGATTTTAGTTATTCTCCTCGGGAATTGGAAACAGCTCACCAATCATTCACCTTCTCTGATGGTGATAAAATATTGTAAATAGAAGTTGTCAGAGTTACTAGTTCACCAGAAATCCTTTCAATTGCATAATCAATGTATTCTCTCAACGAGTTTGTCCCACCTTCCAGCGAATTTTGAATTTCGATATTATTAGCAGCGATTTTTTCAAATAAAACATTATTATTTGAATTTACATCATTCCTCACATTTTGAAGGTTTTTGTTCTTCAACATTAATTGCAATAAGTTTCTCAGTATCATTAATTTTATTATGTATGAGATTTTTTATAGCTTTTCCTGAACTGAGTACTTCATTCCGCAGAAATAATTTATTGCATACATCATAATCGTCTACTGGTTCACCAACATTTTTTAGTCGTTTGCGTGAAAGCATAATGTTACTATCATTATCTACCAGAATCCCAGGAATTAACTTTTTTGTGGTGTTATTCTCTTTTTTCGTGATCGAATAATAGTGACCGAACTTGTCAATACTCATTTTGATATTGAATTCTATGTACAAAATTCGAATTAATATATGATATTTGCTTCCGTAACTCCTCGATTATTGACACGATTTCAATATTATGATTACTGTGTCCAGCTGCTTGTGAGGCAACTAGAAGCTTCGGTCGGTCAACTAATTCATTTGGATCATCCCAGTAAATATAATTGGATTTATTTGTATTGAGATGCATAAGACCACTACCATCATAAGTCCGGTTTGTGCGTATTGGTGTAGACGTACCACTTTGCGCTTTCGAAGTAGGAAAAAGAGATTTAATTATTTTATATTTGTCAGAGCGTGTGCCTTTCAGCTGACCATTATCAGTGTGTTGTCTTCGGTGAGCATTCGTTTTGTTTAAAATTGACTTGTATATTTCTAGCTCATCTTCATCATATCCATGAGGATGTTTAAGAAAAATAAGAGAATACTTTTTATTTTTCCGTTTAACAATTCTATTTTATTATTACCCAATTTAAAGTTTCCGCTTTTTAAGTCTTTGACGGGGCCGTATGCTTTGTCAAGCTCTCCTTTTCTTGCTAAACCACTCAAGTTGAGATTCATATTCTCATAATTTGAGGTAAGTGACTGGGAATAAAACCGTTCGTTCATTTCATCATCTTCATTATCCTCATGCTCATTATCACTTTCCATATTCTCTGTTTTTTCAGTACTCATTTCCGGTTGAAAATCTTATGTTGAGCTTAGCGTTTTATGCTCTGGTTTTATTGTTTTTGATGCAATTGAATTTTTAAAGGGAAAAAACGACTGTCGTGAGTCTTCTTCTTCTTTCTAGGAGTAGGGTAAATGGTGTGGTATGTGAGTTTTGTTATTGATTTAAAGGTCTCCTCTAGCTGATGTTCGTTTTCTGCTTTACCTAACTTTATGCTTAGAAACTTTTTTCTTAAAGCATTTCTTGTCTTTGCTAGTTCTCCAAGTACCTTTCGCTCAATCTTCATATGTAGATAGATCAGCTAACCTGTTCAAGAGCTGTTAAGAGCTGTTAACGAGCTGTTGGAGATCTGTTCAATAGATGTTAAAAGCTGTTAATGAGCTGTTGGAGAGCTGTTTATTCGACTGATTGTTGTTATTTAGTATACTATTTACTCATTGAGCACTATATATATACTGTTTTGAGAATTTTTTTTTTTGTGAAATATAAATTGGTTTTTGAAATAAAAAAGTTCCCTCTTAAATAAAAAACATACTTTTTTTCTGAAATATAAATTGGTTTTTGAAATATAAAAGTTCCCTCTTAAATACAACACACACTTTATTTTTTTATTTTTTTTTATTGAACATTTGTTTTATTTTTGATTAATTTTTTATTTTAATATTTAATTACTTATATCCTGATAGTAGTACTCAGTGCCAGTAACTACCGTGTGGTGAGGATTCACCTGAAGGAGAGTTTTACACTCTCACCCTTTTGTTCCTTAATAATGCGGTACTTTCCAGTACACAGAATGGCGATCGTGTCTTCCTTCAGATTGCTGTACTTGGCGGGCAAGTACAGCACGTATTCCTGCAGCTCCACAGCTACGGTCACTCCGTAACGAGTGTTCTTTGAACTGAGCACATTTTATACCATTTTGGCGTGAGAAAAAATTAAATAAATGAATTTTGTTTAATGAGAAAATGTATATATGAATATACATATTACAGTTACTGTTGTTGTTGTAAACTATTTTTTCCTGTAGTTTTGTCAGTCATTTTCCCAAGCAAAGCTGTTTCCTGTCGTTGTGTTTCATAAACATAGTTTCTAATCAAATGTATTTCAGGGTCATGAGTAAATATTTCATAAAACACATTCTTCAAGCCAGTCGAGATTTTGTTAACGAATTCTCCTTCGTCATGAAATGGGCAATCGAATTTATATTTTTTTAAGTCATTTGTTCTAATAGCACTTTCATAGCTCTTTCCAATGAGTGTAATACATCCACCATTCACCACAAATGCAACATGTTGACATGTTTGGAATGAGAATTTTACAGGAATCGAATACGGTTGAGGTTCTCCACATTGCATTGAAAATATAAGGGCTTTCACCCCATTTGCAGGTATTGCAAACACCTGCAGCAATGGTGAGACAGCTGTTGGTTGCGTTATTTGAAATGACTCCCACGCACCATGACAAACACAGTATTTATCATTGGATCTTTCTTTGAATCCAAAACATCTTCCGTGGATAAATAATCTCTACGCAATCGCTCCGTTTGAGGTTCGATTTAGTAATAAGAATTTTAAGCAAAGGTGTCCGCAGTTATATGCATCAAATCTTTGAACTCTAGTATAATTGTAGTTTATATTTTTTCCTAAATATCCTACAACTTCTTTAGGTGGTTGTAATTTTCCAAAACTATCAAAGTATTGGATTTCTTTGTCTTTTTTATAGTACGCTACCCAATGTGTTCCACTCCCCTTTGAAGAGTATAAATTGATAATTCCATATTCTCTTTTCTTGGTATGTTTTGGTAACGAATCTCTCATAAATACACCTCTGAAATATGGAATATGCTTCTGAGCAAACTTTTGCAAATCGATATTCGAAAGCGCTCTATTGGGTAGCTCATTTAAAAGTTTTTTGAGAGTTATTTTGGGCTTATAAACCATAACCCTGGCGATATGGTTTGAGATACAATCCATGCCCCACAGCAATGGCTTCCATTTTACGATTGTGTCTTTTATTCTCTTCGAGTTGCTCCTTGGCATTTTCACACTATTTATTGTTTTTGCAATAGTTGCTCCGCCCGAGGCAAGACCACCAATAGCTCCTAGTGCTGTTAAAATTGGTACAAGTGGTAAAAATCCACCAGTTTTAGGAATGCTTATCACTCGCGGAATTGTTACTTCTTTTTTCTTTCTACCGATTGACTTTGCGGGCAATTTGAATTGCACTAGCAATATCGAGGGGTTTTCCTTTTTCAGTGCTTTGTTGACTGCTTTAATAGCACCCATATTTTTTTTCTTTTTCCCACATACTTTTTTTTGTTTCTTCTCCCCCTTTCTTTCTTTGAGCCTCGTAAAAAGTTTTTGTTTGACTTTCATAGCGTTCGTAACAAAATATGCAGCAGCTCTTTCACCTAGGCTACTATCAATTGCTTTAACACGCTCCCAGGCCTTATATATGTCGTTTTTCTAAATCTTTGTTTTGTGAATATGTTATATCATGCTCTTTGCAAGCGGAGTCCAGAGGATTAATCCCTTTATCTCCCCGATCCAAACGTGTTTTAAGTTTAGGGCCTGGTCCACAAAACTGGTAGCCTGGTAAATGTAACTCAACTGGTAAATTGTTAATTATTTTATCTACGAGACCACTTCCTCGTTTGATATTCAAAGTTAAACTGGATCGTTTATAAAACTGAAACACCATTTTATAAGATGGTTATTCAACAACGATTTTCAGTGATTTTAAGGTGTACACACTTTTAATATGCGTCTCATAAAACAGAAAAAGAATATTGAAGTGAAAAATATTGATTTTGTCACTAGTGAAGAGTCTGCTACCCAACTCAATCAGAAACCTCATCGTGGGTCCATCAAATTGTGGAAAAACCAATATTATGATCAGTTTGATCGAGAGCCCAAACGGTTTAAAGTTTGAAAATATTTACTTGTACTCAACGTCATTGTTCCAACCGAAATATGAGTATTTAAAAAAACTTGTGGCTCCATTAAAAGGAATGGGCTACTTTACGTTCTCTGAAAATGATGCAGTTATAGCGCCCAATGAAGCAAAACAAAATTCAATTATGATATTCGATGATGTAGCCTTCGAAAAACAGGATAATATACGTGCCTACTATTGTATGGGACGATATAAGAATGTTGATTCATTTTATTTATGTCAAACGTATACTTGTATACCAAAACATCTTGTTCGTGATAATGCCAACATGATTATTGTGTTCTAGCAAGATGAATTAAATATGAAACATATTCATCAAGATCATGTGGGAGTCGATATGAAGTTTGAAAAATTTATACAAATATGTCAGCTATGTTGGAAGGATAAATATGGTTTCTTATTAATTAGCAAAGATGATGCTGTAGAAAACGGTCGATATAGAAAAGGTTTTGATACCTTTATTATAACTTAAATTTCCAACACTATTTCACTCGTTTATAAACTCTCAGAATGACGACAATGTTAACTGTAACCGGAAACAGCTCAATATTAACAGCAAACTACTTTCCGCCCATTGAATTAATGGGAGAGTATGAATGTGCCCTCATAGATTTTCATATGTACAACTCAATACCAAATGTCGATTATGATAATAATTTATTTCATATTGTAGACCATGTTATTGAGCTCCCAGTGGGATCGTACGAGCACGATGATATCACTGAGTACATCATGGATGAATTACATGAAAAAAGAGCTATTGATGCTAATGAACTTCAAATTGAAAGCAATAACAATAGGCTTCAAGTGATGATTTTAAGTAAGAAGCTACCAATTTACTTCAACAGAGAAAATTCGATTGGCCAGATATTGGGTTACAAAAAAGGTACGCTACAAGCAAATGTTAAACACATATCAGATATGGCGGTAAATATATTAAAAGTAAATACAATCCGCTTGGAGTGTAACATCGTAAACGGCTCATATGTGAATAATAGTCCAACTCACTCCCTTCATGAATTCGCTCTCAATGTCCCTCCAGGCTATAAAATGAATGAGATACCACACAATCTAATTTTTTTACCATTGAACACTAAAGAGATAAGTACATTGACAGTACAGATCATTGATCAGAACGGTGATTTAGTTAATTTGCGCAGTGAGGACGTTACACTTCGCTCACATCTGCGACCAAAGCCATGATCATTTACAATAAAAACGTTAGTACTTCGACATCTCCTCCCACTTTTAATTATAAAGCTGAAGTAAGCTGTACAGTACGGTCAACTCTTACAACGGCAAATTCAATATTTATAACATCTTTGGGTCTTAGAATCAGAAAGCCATGAGTAATATACTGAATGTTAGCGAGAAACCTTACTCGGATGAGAGTATAACCAAACGAGAATAGCTCACTTACTCACCTTATCTACAGTCATATAAGGCTAATGACGAAGTTCGAATTACAATACAAAACCAAGATTTGTATGTATTACCTCATGAGAGCTATATCAATATTGAGGGTTCAATTTCTGCTGCTGATAATAATGTGGTTGGTAACGGGAAACTAAAAAACAATTATATAGTAAAACTTTTCGATGAAATTCGTTATGAGCTAAATGGAATTGAAGTAGATCGAACTCGCTTCGTTCCTACTACATCAATGCTTAAAAATTATATTTCCTTAAATAAACAAGAGAGTAAAATGCTTCAAAATGCTAGCTGGTTTCTAGAAGATGAGACTAATACTCTAGCAACAACGAGTGGATTCTTTAATTATTCCATTCCTTTGAAATCTTTACTTGGTTTCGCTCAAGACTATAATTGTAAACATGAGCTAGTAATACTCATAGCCAAGAACATGGCCGATGTATACCAAACTGAAGTTGGTGAGAAAGAACATATATTAAATATTTACAATATATCTTGGAAAATACCACATGTTACACTTAATGATCAAGTAAAACTCCAAATGTTTAAGCTTTTAAAAAGTGGTAATAATATACCACTAGCTTTTCGTAGTTGGTTTTGTTATATGAATCCAGCGCTTGTAGAGGGTACGCAGCACACATGGAACGTAAAACTATCAGCCAATAGGGAGCGACCTCTTTATGCAATATTTGTCTTTATGCTTGAAGACAAAATTGTATTGAACAATTTGACAAATGTGAAAGTACACTTGAACTCTGAATCGTACCCATATGATGATCTAAATATAAAATTCTCTCAAGCACATATTGCTACTTTGTATGATATGTTTGCTAAATTTCAAGCTAGTAGTTAGTAGTAGTTATTATATGCGAAAACCACAACCTCTACTGAACCCTAAGGAATTTTTAGCTAAAGCTCCAATTGTTGTCATTGACCTTTCATATCAAAATGAGGCAGTAAAACGCGGACCAGTTGATGTTCGAGTGGCAATAACTTTATCATCTCGCAGTGAATCAAATGCAAAAGCTTATTGCATGCTTATACACGATCGTTTAGTTGAATATTCACCTTTAAGTGGCTTGGTACAACGCATTGTTTCAAACGGAAAAAAAAGGTTCTGATATAGCTTCTATCGATATTCAAGGATTCTATGGGAATAACAATGAGTTTATATTAAAAGAAATTGCGGTTGTATTCGATAGAAACCAGCACTTGAACACCAATTTTCTCATACGAGCACCCTACGATTATCTTCGATTATCGAAAAAGTTTTGAAAAACAGCGTGCTGGTTAACTAAAAAATATCATGGACTTTGCTGGAATGATGGAACATTCAGTTTTATTGATGTTAGAAAAAAACTTTGCATCATCACAAAAAATAAATTTATTATCATGATTTTTAGTGAGCACTGTGAATATCTCCCAGAATCACAAGAATACTTCTTGAGGTTTAAACATGAGGAAATTATAAAAACAGCAGCTGGTGAAGAGCATTTAATTTCCTGCTGCTGGTCTTCTGATCAAATCATATGTGGAGTGGATACCTGTTTCTGCTACTACTACTGTCATCGTAAAGCGAAAAGTCAAAGACTGATGCAGACTTACTATAAGTTAAGAAACAGGTTCATCCAAAAAACTGAATAGACATAAGAAATATGAAATACACTTAAAAATAAAAAATTGAATAAAATAAAATAAAAAACAAAATAAAATAAAAAAACAAAAAACAATAAGTTTTATCACTGACACACAAAACGTGTCACTTCATGCTCCACTCAATTATTTTATCAGCGTTCACTGCTCTCGAGCAAACCAAATTCTTTTATCAGCAGCCCTCAATTTGACTTTCTGCAGCTATCAGCAATAAGCGTGGGAAACCAACAAAACCACATATCGTTAAGTACAAATCTCCACTTGTTGATGTAAACTATGTTTTTATGTGCTTCTTTTTGTGTGCTTAGTTAGTCTTATTATCAAGCAAGCTGGTTCCTGTCGTTGTTTTTCATAAACAGAGCTACCCTCGAGCAAAATACAAATTCTTTTTCTCACTAAGTACACTAAGTACACTAATAACACAAGCACGCGCCAATCTAAGCGCCAGACGCATGCGCCAAAGCCACAACCCCCACTTATCTCTTATCAGCATGTGTCTTGCCGCGGTTTTGACACGTGCCACCTTGACCTTGGTACGTGTCACCTTGACACGTGTCACCTTGACACGTCATTTCCTGTTGCAGAAGGAATATTCCATAAATACTTTGGCCCTTAAGAAATTCCGTGCGTATGTTGAAAGTCAAGACTTCCAAATAGTGACAGATCACGCTAGTCTAAAATGGCTAATGAGTCAAAATGATTTAAGTGGCAGACTTGCGCGATGGTCTTTAAAATTGCAGGGGTTTCGATTCAAAATTGAGCATCGACGAGGCACACTGAACGTTGTGCCAGATGCACTATCGAGACAACATTTTGAAGGTGAAGTATATGAACTTGAGCTTTGTGCAACGATTCAGCTTTTGATAGTCCAGACTATATAAAACTCAGACAGCAAATTAAAGTTAATCTGTCAAATTAGCCGGACTTGCAGATAGTAGACAATAAAATTTATAAACGTACTGAGTTTGCTAGTGGTGACATTACGAGCGAAATGTCAGATTGGAAACTTTGGATCCCCAAAGATCTTACACAGAAAGTACTATCCAATGTACATTCTCCGCAAAATAAATGTCATGGGGGTGTTGCTAAAACTTTGGAAAGACTTCGTAAAAATTTTTACTGGCCTTCAATGACGGTAGATGCTAAAAATTTCATAAGCAAGTGTTCCATATGCGGTCAATCAAAGCCCTCAAATATCGTTTTGAAGCCACCGATGAAAGCGCAATCGATATGTTACGACCCTATCCGAGATCCAAAAGAGGAAATATTGGTATCCTAATTGTGTAGATCTCTTGACAAATTTCCCACTATTAAAAGAGATAAAGAAATTTACTGCGTCAGTAATTTGCGATTATCTAAAAACAATGTATTTTCAATATTCAGAATGAATACTATCTTACAATGGTACTCAGTTTAAGTCAACCCATTTCAAGAATTTCTTAACTGAAAGAGGATTTAGACACACTCCGCAGTCTACAGTCCTCAAGCTAATGCAAGCGAACGTGTAAATAGATCAATAATTGCGGGTGTAAGGACTATTTACAAAAATACCAAACAAAGTGGGATAATTATAGTCATGAAATAGCGGAGTCATTACGCAGTTCCTATCACCAAACGATTGGATTTACCCCGTATTATGTACTTTTCGGCCAACAAATGGTAAATCATGGTAAGGAATATGATCTTCTAAGAACTCTAGACAACCTTGGTAGTTCTGATTTTAATATAGCTAAAGCGGATAAACTAACCCTAATTCGCATTGAAATACTGCATAATATAAAGAGAGTGTTTGAGAATTCTGCAAAGCGATATAATTTGCGAAGTGACACAAATTCTTATGCTGTAGGAGATTTAGTTTTTCGTAGGAATTTTGTGCTAAGCAATGCTGGACAAAAATGTTGTTCTAAGTTCGCTCCAGTCTTCATAAAAGCGAAAGTTCTAAGTACCAAGCGAAACTGTTTATATACACTACAAGACGAAGAAACTGGAAAGGTGGCTACATATCATGGCAAAGACATCAAACCAAGAAATTTATGATATAACACTTTTTCAATTTACGCAGCTGTGCCTCGTAACTTGCTTTGTACTGTGTTACATTTGAACAAAAAAGTATAAAGCATACTTTTAGTGGGTGTAAAACACAATATGACTAATTATGATCATGATAACGATAACTGACAATCAGTAAGGGCAAATCTCACCTGTGGTAGATTGCACTCGCAACTCATACAGGTAATTAATAGCAGTGCTTCTCAAACTGATTACCGTTCATCAGTGAGGGGAAAAGCTGAGTGCAGGATTGTGATACTGTCATTGCAGCTTCTTTCATGAGTTCAATCGATTTGAGCCGCAGCCGAGATTATTGCAAAATTTTAAGTAGAAAGGAAAAAAATTCTATATATTACAAATAAAAAAATAAAAAAGTGATAAAAATATTTAAATTGAGGAAATAAATGTAGATATTGTAAAAATCATGCACGTCTGTATTTTGTATTATATATTATTACAATACAGTAATATATTATTGTAAAATACCACCTATAGCAATACGGCTCACCAAAGCACGCGGTGCATGCGGCTAATCTGGAATTTAGCTGCAAACGTCTGGTAAGCGAAGTGGAGGAAGAGGAGTGTGAAAATTAAAATTAACAAAAAAAAAAAACCACATATACTATCGTTCTTGACCGGTTCTAACTAACCTTTGAAGGTCACATGTGCATCGAAGTTTTTTTTTTTTGCTATTACAAATTAATCTTGGACATAGGGAAATAAAAGCGATGACCTTATTGATACCCTCCTCTCTGTAATGCTCCACAAATAACTCCGTCGTTTTGTTTTTGACCTACATATTAATGCGGATTCGAACAATGCCTCTCTTTTGGGTCTACCGAGGTGCGCACATATACCCTTCCCACTAATGGTTCGGCCTTTCTATGAGGAATCCAGTTGGGTGTAGCGTAACAATTTTTTTTTTTAGATTAAATTAAATCATACGTAATTACTAATGCTGTTCGCTAGATCTACTGCTGAAATATTTTTTGTTGTTGTAAAGACAAAGTTTCAAATTGTTAACTTTTTTTTGTCTTCATAAAAATGTAAATTGTTAAAATATAAAAACAATTCTTAGCTGATTAGAAAATATGTAATGTTATAGGAAAATTTAGAAAGAAAAGTGAAATGATAAAAGAGGAAAAAAAATGATGAAGCGATAAAAAATAAGAAAAAATGTTAATGGTAAAAAAACTAAAGAAAATAGCAAAAGAGCAAAGCGCACGTAAATTTATTTTAATTTAGCATTCCCCTGCACCGACGTATCATCGAGGATGGCCTTCTACAGTTAAATTATTGATTGTGAATTTGTTTTTCTATTTCTCTTATATATATTTGGTTTGCTTCTTTTTAATATTAAAAACAGATATTATTGTCGCGCAATCGCTTTATATTATTATAAAGAAAAAAAAAATATTGTATATATATAAGTTTTGAAATAATTATGCCACATTATATATACATATATGTAGTTTCAAGTAATTTGCGTCTTAAAATTTACAATAATTATGTTAAAATCAATAATCTTCATAATTTACAATTAAAATTTATATTAATGATAATATGATATGCTAGAATATTTAATTTGGTCTGAAATTTGGCAGTCGTCAACAATGTTTGAGGGATTCTTGTCAATACCTATAGGAATCAAGGTTGGGTGGGTCAAGAGCTGCCAATTAAATAACTAGAGCAGCGGGTAATGATGATAAGATTGTGTTTGCTCGATAGTATATTTTGGTGTGTCTAGTTTTTTCCTGATTTTGTTTTGCAAATGGTACAAAGTATGAAATTTGCTGGTATCGTGTGTACAATTTTTTTTTATTTCATTATGGAATCGATCGATGGTGATTTGCGCAGCCTTCCCACTTGGTAAACGAATCCACATCAAAATGGCTGAAGCTACGGGTCATGCAGGGTACACACATAGTGGGTAGCGCTGAATTATTATATAATCTGATTCTTATCATTTTCCGTTCTTCCCCATCGCAAATCAAGCCAGTTTAAAGCGAAACTTCTTTAGCTAAAAACAATCGTGAGGTCTCCGTAAGGTCGTGTCATAACAGTATATAGACCCAACTTCTGATGCCGATTAAGAATATGTATTCTTTATGGGATTTGCCACGCCTTCTTCTTTCTGTTACATACATTCGTACAAACTTATTATATCCTTGCTACTTTCGTATACTGGGTATAAAAATGAGAAAGCATAAATAGAAAAACAAATTGCTTTCCTACCTGCCTCCTTCGTACAAAGATAACCGACGTACTGTGTAATCAAGCAAATATTTAATTTTCGGCCACTCCTTTCAACGCATTGTGAGCCAAAATTTAAAAATATATGAAAGGACAAAGGCTGAATAGCAGCGGCTATGTGACATTGCACATCAAATAGAGCTAAAGCGAAAATGCTTCGTTCGCTCCTTGCGGCTGCTTGTGGCAGTCAGCGCTAAACCAACACACTCTTCACATTCGACCGATAAACCGCTCTACCTGATGTCATTTCACTTGTTGTATGTTCGTCTTAACTTTGGCTTTTGCAATCACGTCTAATCGTATCTTTTACCAAATTCGGGCATTTTGGCGTTGTGTAATTTTACGGCTCCCCAATTTTCGCAAGTCATGCGGAAAATTCTATGCTTGAATTAATGCAGCTCACTGAACCGACGACGTAACATTTGGCAACGCTGTTCAAGCTCATAAAAAGTATAAATATTTTTTTTCAGCCAGCCCAGCCCAGCCATCTTCCAACAACACTCGTTAGAAAAAGAAATGCATAGGTATATATGTATGTGCATAGCTATGCTTATATCAGGGTTGTAAACATCCTAAATTGTGCGGAGAGCTTCGTATCATGTTTCAAACCCATATTGATTAACCAAACTAGTTCAAAAGGTGGTTCGGTACGACTTTAGATCATGGGCGAGTGTTCAATGCCGGTTAAAACAAGCTTCACGGAAATTTTGAACGTAACATGAATAATTTTAGTTCGAAGTTTTTTTTATTTAACGTACCGTATGGGTTTGTACTTGGAACTAAATTTTAACCAACCAATATATGCAAGTGTGGATCCGATGACAGTACATTGTACTTTTGTACTGGCATCGATGCTATCGCATTCATTCATTCATGACATTCACCCTCATAAGCATTCAAACATCAAAAAGTCACAAGCTTCGAATGAATTAGAATGAATGTGAACTTTGGAAACTCATTCATTCAATGCATTTTAGTGTGAATGTGCCATTTGAGGTTTTGGCCGCATTCATGCAGGGCTCTTGTTCGTACCCTGCACTAAAAATATTTGTAACAGGGTATATTGGGTTTAATGAGCTGTCGAAATGTATGTAACATAGCGAAGGATGGAGATCCTATAAAATTTATATATTTGTAATCAGCTTGAAAAGACGAGTCAATCTAGCCATGTCCGTCCATATGTCTGTCTGATAGAAAAGTTCCACATCTACAGAGACTTAGGAAAACCAGACTCACGGTAGAGACTCTCTAAGTACCGCACAGTTACAAGTATATCTTAAAATTCCATAACTCGCAAAAATATATTCAGACCTAGAGTTTTTCGAAATATTTGTTATAATTCTATAATTTATTACCATACTTTGTAATATAGTTTGTATAAAGCAAACTTTGGAGGCAAATCAAGGCCTACTACGAAAAAAACATCGCATGCACAGGGTATAATATGGGCGAACTCCTCGACTATAGCTCTTTCTTGTTTTCTTCTTGGACTTTTTCTTTATTTTAATCTGTTAGTTCATTTAAAAAATTGGTATTCAGATACATTTTTATACTCTTCACACAGAGTGTGAATATTATTATTATATAGGCACAATGTTTTCAACGCCTTTGAGGAAGCATCGGAAAACCCCATGAAGTAAATATTATCTTAATCAGAATGACAAGATGAGTCGATCTAGAAATGTTCGTCTTTACGTTTCAACCCCCCCCCCCCCCCTATACGAAACATTTTTCAAATAATGGTTTGAAAGTTGATATAGAGACTTTTTATAACCAAAAGTAAGTTAGTTCCAAAATGACCGTAATTTAACAATTGGAATGTATAGCTTCCATACACTTAAAACATATCAGTTATAATTCATAAAAAGTTTTTACATATTCTTTGTTAAGTGCGCGGCAGAGAGTTTTTCAATAAGGACTTTTTGTATAGAAAACGTTTTTGTTGCAGCCAATATCGGCATGAAATTTGACATGACGGCTTCTTAGGACTGATGCTTCACGTAAATACAAACGTATTGTCCACTTTTGCTATTTTGTATGAAAAACTCTTTTATTCCTGGTAAAATCAACTTGACATTTGGCATGGTGGTTTCGCATGGACGAACGCTTCGCATAATTAGCTGGTGGTGTGTCACGCCCACATCTAGGTGTGAGCTCAATAATCTTGCATCCCACGTTCAAGTTGTTAGATTTTACAGAAATGTTTCCATCCAACATACTGCTCAACGCTGTACAGAGTATTATAAAGTCGGTGATCTTAACTATAGTCGTACTTATTACTCATTACACATACATAATTGGTGCAACGTATTTATTTTTAGAAGTAAAGAAAGCTAATAAACAAAAACACGTGCAACATTAGTTGAACTAGTCTTTATTTGCTATATATCATATAAATTTTAATTTATTGGCGTATCTTTATTCGCTTTCAATCTCTTGATTCAAATGCATTTGACACGCTTAGGTAAATTGTAACTACTTTTCTAATTGTAAAGATACACTTGTTTTAATGTGGAGTATAAAAATGAGTTTTAGTTGAAGTCCATTTACTGCTTACTGGTCACAGGGCCGTGTCGCCAACCCCGTGGATGTTCTATAGTCATACAGTGCTGTCACGCTTTATCATAAGTGGTGTTTGGACGGTAGCTTCGTCGTCGGACAAACAAATCGGTTCAATAGCGTGTGAGCCGTGTACATTGTGCGAACCAACACCAATGCCTCCTGTTCCGGGGCCAGATCCAATGCATACTCTGCTCCTGTTACTCTGATTCATATGCTGTAGTGCTATATTTCGCCCAATAGGTGGTAGAGCTGCGGATGCCATGGAGGGTGTTGGAGCTGCAGTCGAGGAGGTGCCTTCAGCATGTGGCCCGCTTTGCTGGCCATGCATCTTCGAAGCTGGAAGCGGTAGTTGATGAAATGATGTGATTGGCTGGACCTGTCTTACTCCGCCCATACCACCACTGTATCCTGGCCACATATTTTGATTAGAATGGCGTGGCAGTGTGCATTGCGAAATCGAATTAGAGTAAATGTGTGGTGTAATATTCTATAAACAAAAAACGAATAAAGAGAAATAATTATTCACAAGTTTATATTTTTGTTAAAAAAATTGTACAATTCACAAGAGTTTAGAAATGCTGAAAAACAATTACATACATTCGAAATTTTAAACATAAGGGTTTAAAGTATGACAAAATTTATACATAATTTGGTTGGTTGTCTTTAGAACTTGAAATAGATTGGGGTATCATGGACGAATTTTGAAAAGCTTATCTGAGATGAAATTCTAAACACGCCATTCTTTCTTTTCAGTTGGCGCATACCATACAAGCCAGCGATTTCAAAATTAAATTCAATAAAATAACATCTGCAACTCACAAAAATTCTGATGTCAATTTTTATACACTGTTCCCATGGGATAAAAGAGTATATTAAGATTGTGCAAATGGATATAACAGGCAAAAGGAGACGTGACAGACCCTATAAAGTATATATATTCTTGATCAATATCGGAATTCGAGACTGTTTCAGCGAACATATTTCGGAGACTATAAGAGACAGACTTCAAGTTTGGATATTTAGCTTTCCAAACGTTTCTTTTTAATTACGCTAACAACGTCATATTTTAAGTATCTTACGTAAATCATAATAAAATACCAGAATATAGGTCCAGATCGGGCCACTATATAGTATACAAAGTTTCTCTCCATTTTTAAGTTCTCGAATGAAATGTTTGATTTTGTTCCTAATTATGATGTCAGGATTTTCGTAACATGACAAATATGGCATATATTACGACAATCCTTACAAAATATTCCATATAGGCCAAGAACGAACCATTCTAAGGGGTAGCCTCATGCAAACCTGTCCCCCCTTTTTGAGTTTTGTATAAATCTTTCTCATCCATCAAGTGTCCTCGGCGAGCACAACTATGCCCCTTTCGTTTTGCTCTTTTTAGCATATATTGTATATATAAGTCCATCGCAAAATGCAACGACTGACAATTCGACCCGAACGGGCTGAGTGATCAGGTCAATTTTGCTGTCAGTTTGCCGCACAACTTCCGCTCCGCGAGTACGACGACCTACATTTGATTTTCGGCGAGGCATTTTTTTTTAATTCAATTAAAAATCAATTTCGTCGCTTATTATGCTGAAAAATTAGAAAAACCGATGAAAAACCGAACGGATATCAATAAAAAATAATGAATCAAAGTATACTCACGAAATGAACGATGTGATAAATGATTCAGTTCAATTCCAATGCAATGTCGCAGGAAATAATTTTATCAAAATAATTTTTTTCTAAATCTACGAATTTATTCAATCGGAGGTATTGAATATGCTAAGCGAAAGAGAAACCCGAGTTTAAAATCGATTTCTCAAAAACACGAAACACGTGTTTGAGTATAAAAACCGATTTTAAAAGCGATCGAATAAAAAACAAATTCCCCCCAAATTCCATGTACATGAGTGAAATCTATACAATAAGTATAAAAAAACACGCGCGTATTTACTGCGACATTTATCAAAATTTCAAAGCAATTGGTGTAGATCTTTCGGAGATTTTTCTGTTATGAATAAACGAACATTTACATTTTTATTTATAAAGATAACCATAATAAGTGCGTGTCGTACTGTCTGGGCCGAAGCCGCATGACAAGCAAGTGGTCACTGCGAATCAGGCTCGATCAGCCAGTAACGCTACCTAAGACTCAGTGTTAGAGCTAGAACGTTTGAGGGCCATCCTAACGGAAACGGGCACTGCGACATAAAGTGTTGTCTTTTGTACCCTAGCCCGGATATGGTTAAGTTAATTTATCTACGATCTTCTCCGTCTCTTTAATGAAACGGAGAATGTCCTTAGACGAGGTGTTTCTGATCTCATCAGATGTAATAAAAGGTCTGTTCATCTGTACAATTCTGAGCCTGGCCAAGGCCGGGTAATAGCATAGCAGATGTAAACTAGTTTCGTCATCCTCAAGACAAAGTCTGCACTCTGTTTCTGAGGAGAGACCTAGTTTATTTAAGTGATATTTCAGTGGATGATAGCCGGTGAGGTAGCCCAAAAGCAACCTCAGGTCAGATCTATTAAAATGTGCTAAGTCCGCAAAAAGGCTCCGGTTCTATGAAGGAAGTTGCCGAACCAGTCCTGGCTAGTTCATCAGCAATTTCGTTGCCCTCGATGCCCTTATGGCCAGGTACCCAAAAATAGCGACGAAAGATTCCATCTCCCCCTGGGGACTTAAATGGCTGAAAGGACATGATCGCCCATCGAACTTCTCATGAGAAGTAGTAAAGGGTCGATCAAGACATCTAAGCAGTTCTGAAGCAGAGTTGGAAAGATGCCATATTCCCCTGGGGACTTAAATGGCTGAAAGGGCATTCCTGTTTACTATTGGTATAAAGACCGTTTTCTTTCTTTAAGAGTCCAATGTCATTGTGTCTGTCCTTTGCAATTACCTAATGGAGACGGAATGCTTCCGGTAGCGTTTGCAAACCATCACAGTACCTTCTCCAGGATTCACGCTTGGACTGATCTATAATCTTGTTATATTCGGTTAGGGATGACCTATATTCATCCCACCTACCGAATCTTTTCGCACGGTTGAAAAGCTTTATAAACGTTCGTCGCAGGGGAGCTAACTTATCAGTCCACCATGGAACCTTCTGTTCCATGCGGACTGGACGTGTAGCAGTGCTTTCGTGGTACGAGCTTAGTAAAATCTCGTTTAGCAGGTCCGCGGCCGGCTGCCAGGACTCCGCCAACTTCTGATGCTACTAGCTAGTTGTACGATTGCCAGTTTGTTTTCCTAGGAAGGTACACCTTAGGGAGAATATCAAAGGCCCCCGAAATTTCAAAGATTTATAAAGATAGATTAGATTAAAATTTTCATCAATTCTAATAATATATTCCGAATATGTTCACTTCGAACTATTAAAGAATATAATCTATGGTTCATATAAGGATCCATAAACAAGGTATAGTGTATCTCGAAGACTGCAGCGTTCGTTCTTACCTTTTTACCGCCTAATACCTTTTTTTTCTCGAAAGTGCCAAATGTTTTAACATTGTCTATAATTTACCGAATAATAGTGACAAACTAACTTACGAGATATAGTCAACCTTTCGTATGACATATTAACTTTAATAAATATATTTGTAAAATCTAACAACCTAAGTAGGTTTGTCGCAGTAAACTTTAGATTTGACGTAACCCCACAGGAAAAAGTCCATAGGGGTTAAATCGGGACTTCGTGGAGGCCAATTTATGTCACCTCTCCTGGAGATCGTCTGGTTTATGAATTCAGGCCTCTGCCCAGCATCCTGAGGCTTTACTTCTTGCATCAACTCAACTTTGTGTAAAATGCGGAACAATGATGATCTCTGCACGTTTAAAGCAACAGCACGCATTTGAATCGAAAGGTCCGGGTTGTCACGAACAGACTGAGTAACACTGTCTACGTTTTCGAACGTTCTCGAAGACCTTGGATGCCCGGATTTTGATTTTTCCAGCGTTGAACCGGTCTCTTTAAACTTCTCGACCCATTTTCCAATGAGTCGAGGGCTTGGCGCATCATTTAAATGACGAACATGTCGAATACTGCGCGCTATAGTCGCTGAATTACCGTTTTTGTATAACGCACGCACGGCCCGCTCCCGAGAAACGCTCCATAACGACTAAATTCCCAAAGCTAGTCTACCGATTGACATACGCCCCGCGCCCTTCGGAATAGTTGCGTTCACGCAATCAGCAAATCAAATGTGAACTTTCTTTTCAGACACCCTGTATATACTTTATGGGGTCTACGATGCCACATTTAATGCGTTAAAAGTTTTGATACAAAGTATGCAAATATATTATTATTATTATAATATAAAATGAATATAATATCATAAAATAATATTATAATTTCATCTTATACTCCATCCAATTCAACAGAGTATCGACAAAAAACAGAAAACTCAACGTTATATTGGTGACTGTCGCTCAAGCTTTTTCGATCGTACTTGGAGAACTGCTCGTTGAAGGTCAAAGTCAGGACAGAGTTGTCATCAATTCACCCCGCTCAAGCTGGAGTACCCAGGGTAGTGTCGCTCCTTTTCATTTTTCACTGTTCTCTTCCGACATGTCTACACCGAATACTGACCAACTTGGATTGGCACCCTGATCATCGTTGATGCCTACCTAGGCTGACTCGCTTGTTATGTGGGATTATGTTTCAATTTAAGACGAGTACATCGCCAGCATTAATGCTGATCAAATGTATCTGAAAATGAATTCACAAACAATTTAGTAAGCAATAGTTCAGCTAAACAAAGTCAAACTTCTCATTCCTACTCATCAATTTGCTATATCACAATCTAGCAGATTAAGCGGCGTATAAACAAAAACTAGATAAAATGCTAACATCGGTGGAACCGATGTTTTAATACTCTTCCCACCTGCCTTTTCGATTGACAACTCTAGTGCTTTACTTCAGTTTATACTTCTGGATTTAAAAATTTTAAATTTAAAAAAAAATTTTTTCATATTAGTATTTGGCATGAATTTCGCCTTTTTGACGGTTGTAACTGATATAATTTGCTTGTGGATCATTTTTTATTAAAATTGACATAATTTTTTATGGAAAATAAAAAGATTCATGCTCATTATTACGTCAAATAAAATTGGAAATACAACGAGGTAGCGTGTTATGGCCATTACTCGAGACATTCCAGTGAGTCTTTAGCAATGATCGCTAGTTTCGCTAACGACACTTCGTTTTAACCGAAACTCTAATTCTATTCTAACGAAATTTTAAATCGTATTGTAAACCAAAAACGAGGAGCTGGTATTGTGTAGCGGCTACGACAAAAAGTGGGCGACGGTCATTTGTATATGTGAGTGAAGCGACCATCCATAAGAAGCCACCATATCGAATTTCAAGCTGATATTGAATTAACTCAATAATTTTTTGAAACAAATGCATAAAAGTCAACGGTTGATTTGTATAGGGGCTACCCCAAAAAGTGAAGGTCACACCCATTGATGTATATGTGAATCGTGTGTCCATTCGAAGGTACCATATCACTTATTAAGTTGATATTGACTACAATAAACAAAATTTTCATACAAAAAGTAAATGTGGGCGGGGATTTGTATGGTGCTACCGCAAAAAGTGGGCGTGGTGGGTCAATATGGACACACTATGACTGCAATAAAAAGAAGCCTAAGTGCTAATTTGCAACTGGATATTAAACAAAATTGTTCCCCAAAAAATGCGGAACAACATCCAGTCAGATTGACCGACGAATATATGTATTTCACCTCGTCTAGTCGAGCTGATCATGAATATGTGTACTTTATAGGGTCTACGATGCCTCCTTTAATGAGTTACAAACTTGAGACTTGAGGAAACATTGGAAAGTCAACGCACCATTAAGCTTGGTACTATTGGTAGAGAGCTACAACATGGTAATTATTGATGCATATCATCAAAATTGCCAACCAAATTAAGTTAGGTCTACCAAAGACACTCTTTGGAGGAATAGAGACAGAAGTCCAAGTGTCAAACTTACTGAGTACAACAAACACATAAGGATAACAAAACTGCTTGAAGATACCAGACCTGCAACAAGGATTTATAGAAAAAACTAAAACAGTTTCAGGGCTTTACCTGTGAAAACCAGACGTAGCGACATTTGCTCATAGGAAATGTTAAGATTGGCTAAAAGGTTATTCGAACCATTAAAATAACCTGGTGCAAACGAAGTTTTTCCAGTTCTACTTCAGAAAGCATAAACCTTTTAGAAGGATATTGAAGGTGCCTTTGACAACACATAGAAAAGTTGTAAATGCACTGCAAAAATGAGGAATCTTGCAAGTTGGCTGGTACAATTACTAGACTCTCGGATGATTATAACAAATCTATCAGATAAAAACATTGCCGTAAAAACTACCGAATGATGCCCACAAGAGGGAGTTCTATCCCCACTTTTGCGTAGCCTTATAGTTGACGAATAACTAGATATCCGTACAGATAATGGCACCGAATTTCTTCTGTTTCCAAATTTAACTGCTCCTACTCACGATCGATCTCCTCTTTTAAAGCAATTTCTGGCCTGCTGGTATTGTTGTGCATGAGTACGTCTATTAAAGTAAACGTACCCCTATACAGAATCCTGTTGAGTTGCCCTCTGTTTCAACTTCTGTGCCAAAAAACTAAGTTCCACTTCTTTCCTAATTCATTATCAAAATGTGAGAGGGTTAAGAACTAAGCTTAATAGTGTTTATCTTAATAGTTTTTCTTTTACTGCTGACATAATTGTCTTTAGTGAAACTTGGCTATAACTACACATACTCAATACTGAGTTATTCAATGATAATTTTATTACATTTAGAAAAGATCGTGTCAATCGCTCTGGTGGTGGTGTTCTAATATCAGTCTCTGTTGTCTGAGGAAATTGGTATATATTAGGACATTGAATTTATATGTGTTAAAGCTTCTTTTCGTAGTTTTAACATATACATTACTTGCTCATACATTCCTCTTTCTTCGGAAATGAGGATCTACAATCAGCATGCCACTGCGATCTCATAAATCGCTATTCTTACTTAGAAAAAAATCATCTTATTTTATAGGTGATTTTAATCTACCTAATATAAGGTGGTCAAATTTGATTTATACCTCTATGCTGATTCCAGCGGTAAAGAATGAGTTTCTTGATAGTCTTTTTGAATTGTCCATGCAACAGTGCAATAATGTTCGCAACAGCTCTGGAAGACTTCTTGATCTTGTTTTTGTTGATACTGGTTTTGATGTATTTATTAATAGGATTCCTCCTATTACAATGCCTGAAGATAATCACCATCCAACTTTGGAAGTCTCTTTTCAGCTTGACTGTATTTGTCGTTCACATGACATAAATAAATCTCTTCGACGTGTCAGATGTTTTAAAAAAACTGACTATGATAAGTTAAATCACTTACTTTTCAATAGCTCTCGAGTGCTGCTCAGATATTGATTTGGCAACGAATATTTTTTTATTCCACCATTCTCAGTTATTTCTCAGATGCATTCCATTCACTAGTCTCCCAGTCTCTAAAGAAAGATAGCCTTTGTTTTAACGTAGCCTTTACCGATTAAAAAATAATAAGTCGCGTTTATTTAAAAAAATATAAACGTAGTGGCTCTAATACTGGTTTTAGTAAATATTGTGTCGCACGTTCTGATTTTAATGCATTAAATAAAAGGTGTTATGCTAATTATTAAATAAAAGTTAAACGAAACATGCGTCAAAATCCAAAATCGTTTTTCAATTTCGTTAATACGAAATGTAGTAGTTCGGAGTATCGTTCGCAATTATTTCTTGATGGTGCAGTTGGATCTTCTGATTCGCCTATATCAGATTTGTTTGCCGACTTTTTCCAAAGTACGTATTCTTACAGCTATGACTTATGACGTATGACTTTATATCTCCTCCCGCTATATCCATACAAATTATATTAACATGTATTTTATCAATTAAATTCTCTGAATACTAAAACATTGTTCTAGCTCCATTTGTTTTCAATTCTTTTCAAACTATCCACAAAGCTATGTAAATTTCCATCTCTTTGGAAAGAATCTTTTACATAAAAAGGGTAGCAAGTCTGATGTATCGAATTATAGAGGTATTGCTAAGCTGAGTGCTATTCCAAAGCTCTTTGAAAAAATCATTTGTGACCAATTACAAAAGCCATTTAAGTCTTTTGTCAGTTCTTCCCAACATGGTTTTGTTAAAGGAAAATCTATTACAACTAATGTTTTAGAATTTTCCAATTTTGTAAATAATGGTTTTGAGTCGGGTTACCAAACAGATGTCACTGGAGTCTCAATTGGGATGCCGATATAAATCTTCCACCCTATCATGATAGGTTAAAATTAATTGATCTCCCAACCCTCTTGTCACGCCGTTCTATGCTCTCAGTTGCTTTTCTTTATAAAATTCTTATTGGAGAGATTGACTCTACCTACTTACTTCAGTCCATAGTACTAAATGTCCCCATTCGGCCAACTCGCCAATTCGTGCCAATAAAATTGCCTTTTTGTACGACAAATTAGGCGCTCAATAATTCACTCCGAGCTCTTTGTTCTATCTACAATAAGTTTTCGCCTTATTTTTCTTATAACTCTTCCTTATACTATGTAAAAAACTGTGTACTAACAAATCACTATTCAATAAATTTGTAAATTTCATTTACCAACTTCTATTTTCTAATTGCGCCCGCTTGGACCACCCAGGCTGTGAGTAGGGGCACAGTCGGTCAACCTGGCGTGCCAAACTAAAATTGTTCCAAAGGGTCTTAGTGTCCGCAATTTCCTTCTTCTAGCTTTAAGTTAGTTTAGTTACATTTTTATATTGTACTTATTAAGCGACTGTTTTTTATATGTAGGTTCAAATAATTAAATAAATAAATAAATAAAAATGCCAAGGCTATGCTGTAGAGGAAAATTCGAAGATAGATTGTGTGATCAAATAAATATCAACCCTTCTAAAACTTCGTTTGTTTCTTTTATTAAGAACCAATTCGAATGGATAGTACGCTTATATAATTCTCCAGGGATATGGTTTGGCAGAAGTCAGGGAAAACTACTGCTAGGCCCCTATAACATCAATAAATCTGATATCAGCAATTGACTCAAGAAGAACACTCCGAGAATTATATCAGGTCTTGTGACTGGATACTTAAAAAACACTTATGTAACATTAGTATCGAAGATGACAGCACCTCTCAATTTTGCTTAGAAGATGAGGAAAAACCAAAACACATCCTGGAAGATTGCTCAGCCTTGACCTTGACCAAGTTCAATTATCTTGGCAGTTACTATGTGCATTCACTAAACCCAAAAATCCTAATTTTACTTTAAAGTGGCTGGACACGTTGAAGTGTTGTAGGTAGAGACTACTACTAGGGCACAGTAGATCTGCAAAGGTAGCCAACTAATTAATAATAATATTAATAACCAATTAATAATAATATTAATAATAATGTAAATATGTATCTCTGGAACAGGACTAATGCCGGTGCCAATGGCTAATCCAGTGTTACGAACTTTACGTTAGTCTTCATTTTTTATTTTTGTTAGCGCTCTGATAGAGTTATATTCAGATGCGTATTTGCTAGTGCCTTAAAACATGGTGTAAAGCAAATACCCCCAAAGACATATGCCCAAACCGTTTCGCAAGGTGTTTCTCAAAGTAACGCCACTGCTCAATTCTCAAACAGCAAAAACAACAAAATATAACCCAAAATGCTAGCACAATCAATATCAATCTTTTTAAACGGTAAAGAAGTTGACGTTATGCTTCTAGCAAAAACACACTTCACGAATAAATACAATTTTCAAATTCCAGGATATGTATTCTATGCTACTAACCACCCAGATGGCAAAGCTCATGGCGGAACTGGTATCCTTATCAGAAATCGTAATGTTGTAAACAAAATGTGGTAATCTCTCTTTATCGGAAGTCTATTGCCCAGCACGTTTTACAATATCTGAAAAACAGTTTACGGAATTCTTTAATTTGCTTGGTGACCGCTTTTTAGCAGCAGGTGATTATAATGCGAAACATACGCACTGCGGTTCCCGGCTATCAAATCTAAAAGAAAAGCAACTCTATAAAGCTCTTGTAACAACACGAAACAAGCTAGACTATGTTTCACCATGTAGTCCCACATATTGGCCAGCTGATAGCCGACTTAATAGACTTTGCCGTTACGAGAAGAATATCTCGAAACCTCATATCTGCAGAGTCACATGCAGATCTTTCATCGGACCACTCGCCAATTATATTTAATTTACTGGAGTACCCCAACAGGAAATAAACCCTCGTAAACTCACAACAAGAAAAACGAATTGGCTTAAATACAAAAAGTATATAAGCAGCCATATTGAACTAAATCCTCCAATAAGCAATGAAATGGACATTGAGAACTCTGTCAGTGTCCTAAACTCAGTACTTGTAGCTGCAGCTCAACACTCAAGAAGTACAGTTCTTCCATGAACTATGTTGCAAGTAACACCCAAATAGAGCAGCTAGTAGTGGAAAAACGCCGACTACGCAGAAAATGACAATGTCTAAGGTCCCCTGCCGCAGAAGCAAGGCTGAAAACAGCAACGCGGAAGCTTAGCAAAGCACTGAAAAATGAAGAAAAGCTTGCACTAAAGCGATACATTGAACATCTTTCTCCAACCATCACAAAATATCTATTATGGAGGGCTCATCCAAATATACACCCACCATTAGAGATCCTGTAGGCAAATGGGATCGTACTGACGGAGAAAAGGCTAAAGCTTTCGAAGCAAATCTTAAATCCAGCCAAATCCGCCAACAAATCGCTTTGTGCTTACCCCCCTCCCTACTCCAACTCACATTGAAACTCTAAGAGTTAATGTTGATGAAGTTAAGAAAGTTATAAAACAGCAACTCAACCCAAAAAAGGCAGCAGGTCATGACCTAATTACTCCTAAAATGATCATTGAATTCCCTACTCCAGCAGTAATGTATATTTCAGTACTTTTCAATGGTATTCTCAAATATGGTCACTTTCCAACTCAATGGAAGAAGTCGATTATTGTAATAATACCGAAACCTGGAAAAGATAAAACGCAAGCTGCCTCGTACAGATCCATAAGTTTACTTTCTTGCCTATCTAAACTCTTCGAAAAGATTTTTCTCTCCCGAATCAAACAACACATAAGCGAAGCTATTCCCTCACATCAATTTGAGTTCCGTGTAAACCACGGCACTATTGAGCAAGTAAACCGTATCACTTCAGAGATTCGGACTGCGTTTGAACACCGTGAATACTGCTCTTCAATTATTATTGATGTTGCTCAAGCGTTTGACCGCGTATGGCTCGAAGGACTAAAGTATAAAATAAAACTGCTGCTACCTCAAAATGCACATAAAGTACTCGAGTCCTATATCAGCAATAGGGTATTCGCAGTACGGCAAAGTAATTTTATTACACAAGAATCAAAAATAAACGGTGGCGTACCCCAAGGCAGCGTTCTCGGACCAACATTATATGTCATGTACACGTCGGATATACCAACTGATAGCAGACTCACCCTTTCAACGTTCGCCGATGACAATTTTAAGCAGATCTCGATGCCCTGTACAGGCAACAAGACGCCTTGCAGATTATATTTCTCTCCTTGAGCAGTGGTTGGCCAATGGCGCATATGGCGCATACACTTAATAGAAGTACTTGCCCTCCGTTAACTTTGAATAACGTAGTGGTTCCTCAGGCAAATGATGTTGTTCACCTCGGAATACATTTAGAAAGACGACTAAATCATCGTAGGCATATTGGAGCAAAAAAAAACCAAATGAAAATCAAAACTAATTCCTTACACTGGCTCATAAATTCACGCTCACCACTATGTCTAGATTACAAGGTCTTACACCAATATAGACATACGGCTGCCAGCTATGGGGCAATGCGAGTAAAAGAAATGTGGAAATTATACAAAGAGCCCAATCGAAAATTAATAGAACTATAACTGGTATATTCGAAATGAGAATATTCACAATGATCTCAATATCCAATTTGTAAAAAATTAAATGGCTCGCTTCCAGCGCATTTACGCAGATAAACTTAATTGCCACCCCAACCACTTGGCAAGATCGCTTACCCATCTATGTAACCATCACGACTAAGGAGAAACGACCTTCCAGCCCAGCAATAAGATTTAAGGGACCTAGAAACTGTATAAACCTCTGAGCAGAGGCTTAGCTTAAGTGCTTAGGATTAAGAGTTTTAAAATTATTGTTAGTCTCTAGCGAGAAGATACAATAAATAATTATCAGTTTAAAAAAAAAGAAGCAATGCAGCATTCCTGAGAGGTTGAAAAATGTAGTAACCAGCAATGGAAAATACTTTTACTAATGTTTTCATTCATTTTGTTCCGAAATAAATACAATTTTGACCATAAAAAAAAGTTACATTGCAGTGTAACGTTGCCACCAGCTGGGGTATCCTCGTCGGAATCCCAGGCGTTCGTCACAGAAATGTGTTATTCAGTGGAAAATTAATGAGTTCGACCCACGTGAAATATGTTACTGGTTGGACAAATTTGTTCTAAGAGAATATTGATTAGCGACTGCCTAAGTCTAACTCAAGAAAGAATAAAATCCCGTTGGATAATTTTCGTGTGGAGACTGAATACGTTCAATCCACAGAAAATATATTGGCCATGGTACCAATTTCCCCTGGAGACTGAATAAGTTCGATCCGCGTGAAATGTGCTACCATTCGGACAAATGTCCTATAATGTGAAATGTATGTTTGACCCACGCTATTGCTATTGCTTGGACAGCTTATGAAATTAATTATTTAATCGGTTAGTACATTTCGCAAGGACTGAATATGTTTGACCCAAAAAGAATAAGTGTCGGTTGTATAAATTTCTTGTGAAGACTAAATAAGTTCGATCCGCAAGAAATTTATTGCCGGTTGTACCAATTTCTCGTGGAGACTGAATAAGTTCGATCCACGTGAGATATGCTACTACTCGGACGAAAATGCACTCAGAAATTATTTTTATATCATTATTTGAACTTGTTTCGCACAGTCACTTTTTTATACCATTCACACATAGTGTGAAATGATATTATCAGTTTGTCTGAAACTTTGTAACGCATTAAAGGAGCCATCGTAGACCCCATAAAGTATATATATTCTTGATCAGCTCGACGAATCGATTTAGCCAGTCAGTTGAAATTTTGCACATATACTTATTTTTATTCCATTTTAATAGAGTGTCAAGATTGACCCGCCACGCCCACTTTATGGGGTAGCCCCTATACAAACTCACCGCCCACTTTTGACTTTTTGTATGAAAAACATTTTTATTGTAGTCAATATCAACTTAATAATAGATATAGTAACTTACAGTAGACGGATGCTTGACATATACATTAATGGGTGGGACCCGCGCATTATTTGGGCTAGCTCCCATACAAACCTACTGCCCACTTTTGACTTTTTCTAAGAAAATTTCTTTATTAAAGTCAATATTAGGTTGAAATGCAATGTGGTGCCTTTTTATGGTCAGACGTTTAACATACATAGACTAACGGGCGTGCCCCGCCCACTATTTGGGGTAGCTCCCATACAAACCTATGGTCCACTTTTGACTTTTTGTAAGGAAAACTTTTTTATGAAAGTCAATATTAGGTTGAAATGCGATATGGTGCCTTTTAGGAGACAGCCGCTTAGCATACATAGACAGTTGGGCGTGGCCCGCCCACGTTTTGAGGTAGCCCCCATACAAACCCACCGTGCAATTTTGTGTTTTTTATGAAAAAATCCTTCAGTTAGATCAATATTAGCTTGAAATTTGATTTTGTGGATTTTAATGGACAACCGCTTCATATGCATATACAAATGGGAGTGTCCCATCCACTTTTTGAGGTAATCTCATATAAACCAACAGTTCACTTTACGTCAATATCAACTTGAAATTCGATATGGCTGTATCTTACACATCTACTACATCGCTTCATACACATCTACTAGTGAGCGTGTACCATCCACTTTTTGGGGTAGCCCCTATTTAAACCCCCACTTTTATGTATTACAATACTATCACTAAGTAGAGAATAGTAATTTTACCTGTTAGCCATTTACTATTCTTCCTTATTAAAATCAGAACAAACTCATTGAGCAGGTGATTCCTGTGTCCATAACAAGGATCGGCAAAGAAATATTTGCGTTGTACGATGTCCCACATCTCATAAAATCGCTACGGAATGCAATTATGAATTGCAATCTTTCTACGCCCGATGGCTTAGTTTCGTGGAAAATTATACAAGATTTTTATAATATCGATTCCAAAAACTCAACTCGACTCTGCCCTAAATTAACTCCGAGTCATATAAATCCAAGTGCGTTCGAAAAAATGAAAGTTAAATATGCCATAAAATTGTAGGTAGTAAAAAGTCAGAATATCACGTGAACAAACTCAACAAAATTAGGCAGAGATTATAAAATCAAATTAAAAATTTAAAACGAAATACATAACCATATTTTTCGACTTAATTATATTTTTACTGATTTTTTTAACAAGGAAATAATTTAGTTTCAAGATTCTTTAATTTTTGAAATTTTGTGATTTCAAGTCGATTCGAAGGTCATATTAATTTATGACCCCATTAAAATTGTGAGTGCCTCCTCGTGGTGTTCCCTAGGTACCGATTAAACATATTGAATCGGAAGCGAATTCGAGCGGCGACTTTGAATTTCATTATTTTAATAATATCCTGCTCAATGTAAGCACATGTATGTACATACATATGTACATACATATATGATCAAAGAACTTGTTAAAAAGTCATACCTTTTAAAAGCATTTCTTTTGTGCAGCGATAAATTAGCTTAACAACTTTTGTCGAAAATTTATGTCTTATGATTAATCAATGATTATTGGTATATTATGACAGTGGAATCAAAGTCCAACTGAAAAAAAAAAAATTATATCAATTTAAAAATCGTTGTCTGATTTTTATTTTGGACTCTTAAATTAAAAATCAAAAATAAATATGATTGATTTTATTTCAATAAATATAAATATTGAATAAAGGTCCATTTGGTCTCCCAGAAATCATTCCATAATGATTTTTTAACTAAATATTGAGTTATTATTAATATCATTATTTCCAGTCGCTGATGCTAACAATTAAATAAATGTCCAAAACATACACTTGCTAAAGAAATGAAAACAAAATGCGTTAGCGGCGACCGACCAGCGCATGTAAAGAAAAGAAATAAACAAACATGCATACATACAAAGTATATGTACGTACGTATGTTATGTGATGTGACGAATACAAATCCGAACACACGCGACTCTCTCTGGGACCAGCAATGCTCGTTGACTCAGCAATTGCTCTCTTTCTTTCACAATTGTGAGAGCATGTCGTTTTCGTATATGATTTGATATATCTATACATTCTATGGTTAGTGATACTATTAAAAGTTTCGTGTGAATGGTATTAGAGTTTCGGTTCAACCGAAGTTAACGTTTTTCCTTGTTTCCTTTTTTTTCTTTTGTTTTTATTTGAATTTTAGTTTAACTTTGAACTTTGAATGTTTGGATTTTCTTTTTTAAACTAAAACTAGGGAAACTAGGCCACTTTTAATGATTTTTATATTAATGATTTTTTTTTTATTTTCTTAAGCATACTCGTAGTTACCACGCGCCGCGCCGCCTGTGTATGTCATGTTGCTGGTGCGATTGTTTTTTTCTTCTTCCTTTCCTCTCGTCGGTCCTGTCTAGATCTGCTCCGCTGCATAGTTTTTTCTTCCTGCTGTAGTTTGTCTTCGTTGTGCTTGTCTGCATCCACGTCTGTTTACTTCCAGGTTCTCGTTCCGACTCCCTAATGTCGAGAGTCAAGTCAATGAGTTCAATCCACCGCAAATATTTTTTCGATCTTTGCCGTTCTTTTTATCAGTGTATGAGTGTCAAATCGATACTCCTGTATATCGATTTGACGGGTGTGTGTTAGTGCGCTATCCTCTTTGCTTCACTTGTTGTGGGGAGTTGTCGGCTGTCGTCCGCTTCGGGTTATCTGCACATAACCACTGCGCTCTGGCTCTCACTGCTTTGCTACTATTCTCAGCTGATATAGCGTGTATGTGGTATTGTTTTCTTTTCACTGTTTGTGCGTTAGTGTACCATTTGCTGCAGCGTTCCGTTCAGTTGGTCGTTGTTGTTGTCGCACCAATTTTTAAGATATGCGGTTGTAAGTCGGCACATAGACTTCTCTTTATTGCAATTTATTAGAGTATCATAAATATAGAGTACCACGCCAACCTTTAGGGTAGCCTCCATATAAACCACCCCCTACTTGCAACTCTTTGTATGCACAATTTTTTATTGCCGTCAATATTAACTTAAAAATAGGAATGGTGGCTTCTTATGAAGGGACTCTTCACGACCACTTTTAGTGGTAGCCCACAGAAACTTACCACCTAATTTTTGAAGTTTGTATGAAAAATTTAAATTATGGAGGAACACCTCACATATAGAGAAATTGATGTGATTTCTCTATTTAAGGGGCAGCACCCATACAAACCAACCACTCACTTTTTGGATTTTTCGTGAACAATTTTATCATTTCAGACAATATCAACTTGACCTTTAACATGTTAGCTTCATATGGTCGGACGCATCGCATAATTGTCAAGAGGCATGTCAGGCCTAATTTTAGGTTTGGGCTCATACAAACGTAGTGGGAATCGTTTAAGTTGTTACATCTAAACAACCTTAACGTGGGATACGTTTAGGTTGTTAGATTTAACAATTTTTTTTTTACATCTACTAGTTTACAGCTTAAAACTTTATGTGAATGGTATTCAATTTTCAGTACCACCGAAGTTAAGGTTTTTCATGGCGTATGAGTGATATTCAACTGATATTCGTGAATCGTGATTTTCAGTCGCCGTGATTGAATCACTGACTATTGCTCAACTGATATATTGTATCAATATCAAGTGTCAACTGATATCATTGGTAAAGAATTGTAATGAGGATATGCCTCTTGGTCAATCCCGGGAAGGTTTATGTGGGATATACATGTTCAAATTGGTTTTTGGAATGTGTGCTGCAATCAGTAATGGTTGGCACTAGAATATGTACAAATCTGATGACGACTTAAAATTCCATGTTCCCCTCTCAATTCCCATGATCTTCGTAAGGAAACCATATCCTGTTGCGGGAGCCCAATGATTCCGACTATCTTCCACACTCTCGAATGGTTTTTTGTACCACTTTAAGCTAATCCTCTCCAGAAAATGGCATTACAAAGCATAATTTTGACAACACCAAGCGTTTTCTTTAAATATTTTCTTAGTATCCAAGCGTGATAGCTTTTAGCGATTCAACCTTAATGGAAACCGCAAAAGAAAAGCTGGTAGCAGCCGTTAACAATAGACTACAGCCGTTGCAATATATACTTCATCCAAATCCCGCGAATATAAATGAGAAGACGCTTTGGAGTAATTTTGACGCTATGGCTGCAAAGTATAAACCAAAAGTCACAGGAACCTCACGCGGATTGGTTGAGGTGGAACAATATTTAGGTAAAAATATCATTCCACGAAACTCCGACCCCTGAAAATGGTGGCATGCTAATATGTATAAATACCCAAACCTTAAAGAAGTCGCACGTAAAAAGCTACGTTGTCGGGGTCGGCTGTACCATGTGGTAAACAGTCTTATTTACATTTTTTTTACAGAAGACACAATCATAGACATGGAGCAGCAAAAAAAGGTAGACATGTCGTATGATCTCATGTGGAAATAATTAAATAATGAATACACCCCCATTTTTTTATTATTAAGCACAAAGTAATAGTAAGAATGTAAGGAGACATTAGTTTTGTTTAATAAAATAAATGGATAAAAAGCCTTTTTTTTATACCATTCACACATAGTGCGAAATGGTATTATCAGTTTGTCTGAAAGTTTGTAACGCAATAAAGGAGGCATCGTAGACCCCATAAAGTATATATATTCTTGATCATCTCGACGAGATGAGTCGATCTAGCCATGCCCGTATGTCGGTCTGTCTGTATGTTGTTGCGCATTTTTTGGGCACCAATTTTTACGCTATCCAGTTGAAAATTTACACACACACTTCTAATTATTGCTGTTTAATAGAGTAATAAGATTGACCCGCCACGCCCACTATTTGAGGTAGCCCCCATACAAACCCCACCGCCCACTTTTGACGTTTTGTATGAAAAACTTTTTTATTGTAGTAAAAATCAACTTAATATTTGACATGGTAGCTTCTAGTAGACGGACACTTCACATACTGATTAGGTAGCCCCCACACAAACCTACTGCTTAATTTTGTGCTTTTGTATGAAAAACTTCTTTGTTAAAGTCAACAGGTGGAAATGCGACGTGGTGCCTTTTAATGGATAGCCGCTTAACATACATAGACTAATGGGCGTGTCCATTATTTTATTTAAATTAATATTTGCTTCAAATTCGATTTATTGGATTTTAATGGACAACTGCCTCATATACATATACAAATGGAAGTGTCCCGCCAACTATCAACTTGAAATTCTATATGACGGCATCTTATAGATGGTCGCTTCATACACATCTACTAATGGGCGTGTACCACCCACTTTTTGGGGCACTCACATTTATGTTTTACAATACGATTTAAAATTTCTTGTGAATGGTATTAGAGCTTCGGTTCACGTTTTTTCTTGTTTTTTTTTTGCTTTCCATTTTTTTTTTGTTGCAGAGTTCGCAGCAGCTGTTCAAAATCACGGTGATTTGAAAGTAACAGTCACGATAATCACTGCTACTCAAAAATCACTGATTAGCTCTTCTCTAGTATACAAACATTTTTTCACATCGATTTATTTTTATACCATTCACACATACGTAGTTGTCACTGAAATCTCTTTCACCCCAATTCCGACCTAATTCAATTTCGTAGGTGTCACAGAAATCTCTTCTAGACCGTTTGAAATCTCCAGCCTCTTGCTTGGTAAATTTGTTAATTGCATATATAAACTCTTCAAATCGTAAGGTAAAACCTTGTTTATGTGCTAGTTTAATGTATTTTCTTCGTAACTGTATCTTATGAATTAAACATTTAGTACATTTTATTATTTAATTTATATTTATAAAAATGTGTATTTATTTGCTGAAAACCGTCTAGGTCGGCTTACGCAACAACAACGAATTTCAGCTGATAATTTTGTGTAGTGCTGCCAACTTATTTGTAATAATATATATATAAAACTCGTCTGTACACTAAAAACTGTTTTCTATGAAATCTCGGAGATTTTCAAATCACCAGGCGGATTTTTGTGTAGAGATTTCTGTGACACCTCCGATAGTGTGAAATGGTATTTTTAGTTTGTATGAAAGTTTGTAACGCATTAAAGGAGGCATCGTAGACCCCATAAAGTATATATATTCTTGATCTGCTCGACGAGACGAATCGATCTAGCCATGTCCGTCTGTATGTTGTTGCGCGTTGTTTGGGGACTAATTTTTATGCTATCCACTTTAATAGAGTATCAAGATTGACCCGCCACGCCCACTTTTTGGGGTATCCCCCATACAAACTCACCGCCCCACTTTTGACTTTTTGTATGAAAAACATTTTTATTGTAGTCAATATCAACTTAATAATTGATATGGGATGATTGACATATACATTAATGGGTGGGACCCGCCCACTATTTGGGGTAGCCCCCATACAAACCTACTGCCGACTTTTGACTTTTTGTATGAAAACTTCTTTATTAAAGTCAATATTAGGTTGAAATGCGACATAGACTAACGAGCGTGGCCCGCCCACTTTTTGGGGTATTCTGTGACACCTCCGATAGTGTGAAATGGTATTTTTAGTTTATATGAAAGTTTGTAACGCATTAAAGGAGGCATCGTAGACCCCATAAAGTATATATATTCTTAATCAGCTCGACGAGACGAGTCGATCTAGCAATGTCCGTCTGTCCGTTGCGCATTTTTTGGGGACCAATTTTTATTTTTTTAAGTTGAAATTTAGCACATACACTCATACAAATATACTGCCCACTTTTGTATTTTTGTAAGAAAGTCTTCTATATTAAAGTCAATTTAAGGTTGAAATGCGATACGGAGCCTTTTATAGACAGCCGCTTAAGATACATAGACTAATTGGCGTGGCCTTATTTTTGGGGCAGCCCCCATACAAACCCACCGTGCAATTTTGTGTTTTTTATGAAAAAATTCTTCATTTAAATAAAAATTAGCTTGAAATTTGATTTGGTGGATTTTAGTGGACACCGCTTCATACAGTTTACTATTGGGTGTGTCACGCCCACGTTTTGAGGTAGCCCCTATTCAAACCCCCACTTTTATGTTTTGCAATACTATTTAAAATTTCGTGTGAATGGTATTAGAGCTTCGGTTCAACCGAAGTTAACGTTTTTTCTTGTTTCTTGTTGCGGTTAACTGTACAAAAAAAAAAAAAAAACTATTATTTTATTATTTTATAAAAATGAAGCGAAAAAGGATGTGATTTGTACTGAACAAAAATGCTGTTGGGTGGGGCGAGGAGTTTGGAATCTCCGCCAATGATATTAGTAAAATTAGATATATAGCTTATCATTATCATTAAATAATAAAAGCTGTTGGAGCAACTTTAAAATGTATCTCTTGGTAGACTGTTTTCGGATATGCTCTTTTTTTGTATTTGAACAAAACATTTTGAAGAAAAAGAATTAAAAATAAAAAACTATCATTATTATTAATACTTTATCAAAATCAAAGGGAGATAATGTGTGCTTATTGATATTAGACCCAAAAACCTCGGTTTATCTTTAATTTATTAATTTATGTCACGTTGTATCTCCCACTTTTCACAAATAAATTTAACAAACTTTTCTTTCTTTTTAAATTGCCAGTACTATTAAAAAAAACAGCTAATCAATATGCGAAAATGTACTGAAAAACCATATTTTAACAATCTTATTTTCAAAAAAAAGAAAGCGTTAAAAACTTTTAATAAATTATGCCACAAAAATTATCTATTTTTCCCAGTGCTTTCTTCAAATACAGGGGACGGATAGTCACAAAACTTCAAAATTATGTGTGTGCTCAACACTATGGAATCTTACATGCAACTATGTGACATAATTTACAGGCATCTACAACAATTAATTACTCTTAAATATTTCCGCATATTGTAGTATTTTCTCGAATATTTAAAATGCTAGATTTGACTTTAGTGTAACGACAACATTAAATGTAAAAAAGAAAACAAATTATATTTGTCTTTGTGGCGACAATCAATGAGTAAAGCATGTGATTCGGCAAATTGATGTACATGTTGGTTACCTATTAACCGAAGTTGGCATTGGTACGGTCCTGGTTCAAATAATGGTAATGGAGTTGTTTTTATAACCACTGAGACGGAGCGAGCAGATGTTTTTAAAAATGTACAAGGCTCGTCAATCTGATATAAGCAAGCACAGGTACTCAGTTTCTTAAGATCTGCTAACAAGAGCAACCCAGGCCGTGCGTATTTGCCACCAAGAGGATGTGCATACATAGTATTCCTGCAAATGGAAATATGGCTGGGCAACTTTCTGGCACCTGAGGCTTGGAATGAAAACAACGAGTGAATGGAACCTCGAAGCTATGACCCTGCAACTTCAGATTCAATTATGAAACTCGTTTTTTTCAAATGTACAGCTGGTTGTGGTGTACGATGCAGATATCGTAAGGCTAGTATAACGTGCACTTCCGTCAGTTGTAATTGTGAGGGAAGCTGCACGAATAGCTCTCCAGCAGATGACGAGAAGTTCGAATTGTTGAAACCGTAGTTCCACCAGACCTTTGAGTTTATGCAAGTTTATGTATATAATATCAATATATACTTGCAATTTTGATATTAATTAATTAATTAATATGCACAAAATTAACGTAACGTATGCCAAAAACAGTTTTTAATGTCTACGTTTTTCAAACCTTATAAAGTACCTTTGAAAGTACTCCTACAAGAAAAATGATATTAACATTTTGTAGGAAATTTTGTCTACTATAATTTGTATATGTAATCGATAAATTTTCCGTAGGGTTGATAGCAAAAGGCGTGGAAAAGTTGCCTTTAGACACTTTAGACCCAATTTTCACTGTAAAACATCATCAATAGACTGAGGTGGCCAAGGAACAATAAGTTCCGATTCATGTCCTACCGGCCGATCAACTGAAGGTTAGAATAGATAATTACTTTCTTACGAGGGGTACTATTTATATTTCGGGAATAGCAAATAATAGCAAACATTTTTAAATTAAAATGGCTTTATTGTTTTTCAAAATATTCCCCTTGATGATCAATACAGTTTTGCATTCGTTCAAACCATATGTCATAACAGTTTTTCCATTCCTCTTGAGACACTTCCAAAACATGGTTTTTGAACGCTTCAACTGCTTCTTCGGCGCTCGTAAATCGTTGACCACGCAGTTTATCTTTGATACTCGGGAACAAGAAGTCATTGGGTGCCAAATCAGGACTGTACGGAGGATGAGTCATTAATTGTATGTTATGATTGCTGAAAAATGCACTTGTTTGACGAGATGTGTGAGAGCTCGCATTGTCGAGATGGAGAATGATTCGTCTTTGGCGGTTGGTTTTATGAATTTCTCCAAAGACAAACAAATGGTCGTGTACCATTCAAAATTGACCGTCCTACGTTACTCAAGCGGAACAGTGGCCACAAGACCCATTCGGCCGAAGAAACAGGCGATAATTTGCTTCGCTGTGCTTCTTCCACGAACAACTTTTGTTGGATTTGGCTCGTCTTGGAATACCCACACGGTCGATTGCCGTTTTGTTTCCGGCTCATACGCATATAACCATGATTCGTCACCTTTCATTTTATACACGTCTTTGGAAGCACTTTGGTCGAACTTTTTAATCATTTCCGTACACCAATCGACCCGAGCCTTTTTTTGAGCGATTGATAAATTATGGGGATACCCCAGAGAGCACACTTTTTGTTACAGTTAAGTGTTCAAACAAAATTTAATGTATTGAAGTGGAACTAATGTACAAGGATGCCTCTATCTCACGATATGTCCCATGACGATCTTGCATTATCAGTTCACGCACTGCATCGATGTTTTTATGCACAACAACCGATTTTGGACGACCTTCACGGAATTCGTCGGCGACCGAACTACGACCACGATTGAATTCACTATACCAGCGATATACTATGGTTTTTGGTGGTGATTTATCTCCATACAAAGAACTGAGTTCATTGACACATTCTTGTTGAGATAATCCACGTCGAAAGTTGTGAAAAAGAATCCAACGAAAACCTTCTCTTGAAATTTCCATTTTTTGTCCAAGTTGCTTTTCTTAACTCACTGTAAACAAAACAAATAGCAATTGTACATCAAAACTTTTTGAGTACTTTTATGCCAAAAAATGTCAAACTTTATCATGGTGTTGGCAGATTTAGATTTTGCAGCATTCATGTTTCTCGATTTAATTCCTCGTATTTTTGGAATTAAATCGAGAAACATGAATGCTGCAAAAATAACAATCATTTGAAAAATTTTCTTGCTCTCGCCACACCTTGCTCTCTCCACACCATGATACTCGACACAAACATAACATAATTTGTGAGGAAGCAACATTTTTCTTGATTACCGATTTATATATTATACCAAAATATGCAAAGTATCGTTTTTCAGTATTTCTCCTTTGATGTTTTTTAATTACAAAATCACTGGAATAAAACAATTAAGCTGTGCCATTCATCAGAACTACCGACCTAATAACATTTGATTTTATTGCGCACCTTATAACATTATAGTTTATTGGCAAATAAAATATTTTTTTTTTTAATATTAAAATGTGAGAAATTGTTTCGCGATCCATTTATAGGTAGACAAATTCTGGTGATACGACTTTTTTAAATTAGAAGCAGCACACCAAATAACACAAGATTCAGTAAAATTATTCAAAAAGTTTTATCATGGCCTGTGTTATTTTTGTGTATTTTGACGGGTATACAAAGTGTGTCCAACGGACACTAGAACAATAGGACAATAGACCTTTCCAAAAAATTTTACTATAGTGGCGTCACCTAGTGCGTTCGAAAGTTTCAGTATGGTATGTATTTTAATTGGATATTATATAATATGAATCCCATAAATATTCAACATTATTACTTGTTACATCACTATAGAGCAGTGTTTTTCAATCTTTTTGATTTCGCGACCCATTTACAGGTAGAAAAATTCTGGCGACCCCCTTGTACCATAGACAGAAAAATAAATAATTCAAAAGACTGCGTGAATGTTTTTTTTTTTCTATTTTGGTACATTTAATCATTCTGCAAGAAACCGCGATAGTTTTGAAAATAACTATGAGGTAAGTTGGTAAAGCTTACAGCTGTCAGCAAGCAAGCAAGCGCCATGCAACACACGCCGCCATCACCCGCAATGTTCTTTTGTTTCAACTGCGTGCGGTCACCGATGAGTACAGGCGTGAATATTTTTTTCGCTAGCTCCGCGTGTTTACAAAATGGATAAGTTTCTCAAAAGATTGCAGTCTTTTTATTTTGAAGCAGATACGGATCATGGAAGAAATTTTATTTTGCAAAGCGCTTCATGCAAACACTTCTGGCCAGTGTTTGTAAGATATGTTGTTACAAAGCACTTGTAGCGATGGTGCTAAAGCAATGACTGTCAAAAATAGCGGACTCGTTGCGAAATTAAAATCGATAATGCCAAACATTTCATGGACACACTGTTTTCTTCATCGACAAGCTTTAGCTGCTAAGGCAGTACCTTCTGATTTAATCAACGTGCTTAAGGAGGTAATAAAAATTGTGAATTCTATCAAAGGTAAATCCTTGCAAACCCGGCTATTCAGAATCATTTGTGAAGATATGGGATCGCTTCATCAAAATCTCCCATGTCACACAGAGGTCAGGTGGCTATCCAAAGGAAAGGTATTGACAAGAGTTCTAGAACTGAGAGCTGAATTGTTAATGTTCTTACAAGATTGAAAATCGGAATATGCTAATCATTTTATTAACCCTGTTTGGCTCTTGAAATTAGCATTTTTGGCATATATTTTAGCCACCTTAATAACTTAAACAAGAACTAGAGAGAAGAAAATATTTTAACAGATAAAGATAAAGTGCAGTAAGGGCTCACACTCCTTGCATGATACAGAGCTTGCATAATTTACAAGAGAAACTTTTAACATACTTTCCAGACATGCATTCTGAAGCTGACAATGGGCGTAGATGGATTCTAAATCCTTTCTTGGATAAGTCAATAGAACTGGCTGATCTCACCACAAATATAAAAGAAAATCTTATAGATTTAGCTGCTAACGGCACGCTTAAAATGGAATTTCATTTGCAAAGTGTCGACGTATTTTGGATGAAAAGAAAACAAGAATATCCAGAGCTGGCAAAGGAAGCTCTAAAATTATTAGTACCATTCGCCCCTTCATACTTATGTGAACTGACATTCTCTGCAATGGTGGATATTAAAACTAAAAATAGAAATATAAGACTTCAATTAGAAACAGATTTGATTAATAACATTCAAAAATAGCACCAAGATTTGACAAACTATATAGACTATCCTTCTATATAGACTATCCTTCTCACTAAAATTGGGTTTTTATTGTAGTGTAGAACCTTGCCTTTTTCTTTTTGCTGGCGACCCCCAAGGGGGGTCACGACCCACAGATTGAAAAAACTGCTGTAGAGTATAGTCCTCATGAGTATGGTCCATATAGAGTGTCCTGCTGCAAACAATCGATTTAACATCGAGGCTAAAGACTACAAGTGTGTGCGGGACCACTTAATATAAATAATACGTTTTCTACATTCATTCAGTAATACTTTTTATTTCTTTGGTGGTGATACCCGCTTTTATTTTTGATGTGAAGAGTATTATGCTTCGGTACTAAAAAAAATAACGTTTTCCCTTTTTATATACAGCCGTTAGATACATAACCAAAATTTCAGGGTTTTTAAATTTTTCAATTAATTTTTTGAGGAATAAATTAAGCAAACTTACAATTGGCAATGCACCAACTGAGCTTTGTGTTGGCATTCCATTCCGTAGAGTACAATATCCAATACTGTGTGAAGCATGAAGAGTCATTCCAGAAGATTCGATCGTTTGTGAAGATGGGGTGTTTGAAAGTGTTGCAGCCCCCCTATTTGGACTACAATTAGTGTCTATTGTAGATACGTGTTGCCTTCTTCTGAGGCATTCCATCTTGAAATACATGAAAAGAAAAGCAAATGTACAATATCATATATATCATATATTTATACATGCTCAATATAACTGAATCTATATACAAAGTAATTAATGCGTTTGAAAACATACCTGGTCATCTGAATCGAGTATTTCAGGTACTACATCCGGATTTTTTTCATCGCTATCGTTACCATCCATATCTTTGCTAGCTGAGCTTTTATCGCTTGGTCCAGGTGATGCATCACGCGATGGATTATCATTTGAAAGTTCCTTTTGACGTCTTCTTGAATTGTTGCACGGAATGCGTAAAGCCAGTATAATTGCCAGCACTGCGACTAATAGCGCTAAAGTCAATCCAATTGACAACGAGACGACCGGCGAAAATAATAGATCTGCCCGATGATAGTTGGCTATAAATAAAAAAATATGTATAAAATATAATGGTAATTGAAACACGGGGTGCTACTCTTTGTCGTGTACCTCTCGTAAATAGTAAGAAGTACTCTTGTTCAAAAGTAATTAAGAACCAGTGAAATAAAGCAATAAAGCAACAACATTGTTCGATGCTAAAAAGCTTTTTGCGAACTGCCATTTGATTAACAATTCGATTTTTATCGAACAGTTCGAAACACTAGACCACGGAAAAAACGGTTGAGACTTTTTCGGTGCATTGAAGTATTGAAGGTCGCTGAATCCAAATCCGGCAAAAGATTGTTTTTTTCTAGGACGGTTTTCGCGATAGAATCGTTTAAAAAAATTTGCTTTTCGCTTGTATACTCTACACAACAAATATTTAAACACGTGTTTTAGACAAATGTCCCCTCTGTAAAGAGGAAATAATTTTTTTTTTATTCGAACGTCTGTAATATCAATTTGTACATTGAAAATTTTATCCCGGACAGCGCAGGGTATAACTTTAAGTTTATACATGGAAATAAAAGTACTTTCTATTAATTTTCAAAGGTTGATTGCAGGGCTTGCAAATTACAGTTGACCGTTTTTTTCATTACGCTCTGCTCACGAACATACGCGAAAAAAACATACACACGCGCTCTCTCTCTCTCTCTCTCTCTCTCTCTCTCTCTCTCTCTCTCTGAGCAGCAGACTTTGTTTCTTTTCGTTTTTGTTTTCTGTTGAGCGGTTTGAATTGAGCTATTCGCTATTGAGCTATTTTATTCAGCAAATGAATAAAAGACTGAAAGGCTCAACGCAAACGGTTTTTTTTTTATTATTATTAATTTACAATTTATTAATTATTTACAATTAGAAAAGCTATTATATTCAAAATTCTATAATTAAGAGTTTATTTACAATATATACAAAATTTAATCTCTAAAAGGTAAATCTAACACATGATTTCTTTTAAGTCTTCGAGTTGTATCGCTATTATCTAGTAGGCCTATTGCCAAAGCATTTAAATGATCATGTAGTCTCTCAACATACCTTGTGCTTATTCTACGTATTTCATCTTTAATGTATGGAATATTTAAATCTTTGTGAATTTGGTCATTAGCCACAAACCAGGGGGCGTCAACAATAAGTCTAAGCGTTTTGGACTGATATCGTTGAAGAATTTCAATATTTGATTGGCTTGCAGTTCTCCATAATTGGATAGCATATGTCCACGAAGGCTTTAAAATAGCCTTGTAAAGCCGAACTTTGTTCTCCAAACTAAGCTGCGATTTTCTGCCAAGCAGCCAATACATTTTTTTTGTTTTTATGTTGTTTCTTTGTCTTGCCTTTAATGCCTTTCGTAACTCTTCCGTCTATTTTATCATAACCTGGTGACCTTTTTTGATTCAGTTTTGCGAATTCTTCTTTGATTTCAGACACAGTAATTCTACGAATTGGCATGCACATTTGACAAGGTACATCCAGAAACTCTATTATTTCAGTATCTTCAGGTGCAAGATTTGGATTTGGTTGAAATGTTGAGTGTAAATGCAAATGCCTCAACCTTAGCTTTGGCGGTTTTACACCATTCTCCATTATGATTACGTATAGCAACATTTCGTTTTGCAGGTCGTTTTAAATATTTGGTAGCTCTCCAAAGGCTGTATTCATAGTCTTTCGTGTTAGGATCCAGACTTTTGAAAAACTCTGCAGTTGCTTCATTTCTTACTTCGTGCAAGCGTTTTTTAAGTTGGAATGATGCTGTATTGTACCTAGTTTTATATGCTGGGCATCTACTGGTTTGCCAATTTTTCCGGAGCTTTCGCTTATTATTTATAAGGTTCCTACGCTCAGCTGATATAAAAACAGTATTCGCTATAGAACTTTTGGCTGGTGTAGTACACAACAGACATGCTTCATGTATAATGTTTGTAAATGATTCCACAGCCGTATCCACTTCTAAACCAGTTTTGAGAGATATATTAGTATTTAGTTTCGCATCTATCCAATCTTGAAATGCTAAAATATCTGTCCTAGATGTGACAATTTTATATTTATTTGATAGTGCTGGAAGAGTAGTGCCATATGTAAGTATAATTGGATAATGGTCTGAACTTAGGTCATAGTTGTCCGAAATTTCTAGATGATGCCGTGGTATTCCAAAATAAACTGCAAAATCCAAAAGATCCGGTATTTTGCGGGGGTCTGACGGCCAATACGTTGGTTTTCCCGTAGACAGTGTTGAAAAATTATTGGTATTTATGCATTTATATAGCTCCTTTCCTTTCGGATAATATCAAATGACATGCATTCAACATTAATGCAAGCAGCCTGTATAGCATTTTCTTTAACTATTTCCATGATATTATATTTAAGCCCTCTTTTAATTAATATTGCAGAGCCGCCATGAGCTCTATTATCTGGATGATTTGCAACTATTAGATCATATCCATGAATTTTAAAGTGTGTCCTGTTGGTAAAATGAATTTCTGATACCAAGAGGATATCAATGTAAGGAAAAGTTTTACTTCTTCTGTGTGGTTGGAAAGCCCATTTGCATTCCATACAGCAATTTGAAGATCTACTTGCATATTTTTGATATTAACAGAGATATCATGTTGAGGAGGTTGTCTGTTAATTCAAACTGTTTGGCTAATAAACCTTCGATTCTTTGGAAAGGGTCTTCGTCATTTGAACTTCTGTTTTCTCGTAGTACTTGCGCATAAGAAGGGCGGTTTCCGCTAGTATTAAACTCATTTGGTCTGTGCGAAGATGAAAAGCTATGCTCCTGAGGTGGTTTGCTTGAATGCTGACGAGAAGGATGGCTATTAGGCTTCTGCCTTGCAACTAATTCTTGATAGATTTTGCATCCCTTGTAGCTGGCAGCGTGATCTTGTAAGAAGTTAACACATTTGGCAGGCAAATCCTTGTCTTTCTGACACTCTGAAGTAGGATGGCACATTGAACACTTAACGCATCTAAATGTTTTTGTACAATACGTCTTGGTATGTCCAAACTCTTGGCATCAAAAGCATTGTACAATGTCAGTTACTTTCCTGGGAGGCTCTACTTTAATTACTGCATTGCTTAGGTATTTCAGGTCATAAATTTCTGCATTGTTGTTGTTCGGTTCCAGATCAATAAAGAATATGTTCAATGGATGCTTGGTAATACGACTCCTAACATTGCTTATATTCCTTACGCAATGACCTAGCTCCTCAATTTCATTTTTTTTCAATTGGTGTAGAAAAATGTAGATTTTTAACTACAACTCTAAAAGAACGCTCTTGTTTTAACTGGTAAGTGTGAAACAAAACCTTATCTCTCTTAAGTGCTGTTATAAACTTTCTAGAACTATCCACAAATTTAACCATAACGCGTATTTGACCGTTTCGTTGGGACTTATAGGTAAAATCTTCTTTCGAAAGAGTTTTGGTAATATAATTTATCATACCATTTATGTCATTAACATTAGCCAGTATTATTGGCGGAGGCTTCGGAGTAGTATTTCGCTCAGTTGATTCCTCTTTGTTTTTTCCTATTTTCGCTTCCTCATTTCCAGTTTCCTCTTTATCCTCCTCCGTCTCCTCTCTGCTATCAAGAATCTCGAGTTCAGCAAAACGGTTTGTGCTTTTAGATGTACTATGTGTTGGGTCTAACAGCAGTTTTTTCTTCGAAAAGTTTGGCGAGCTGCAGATTGAACGTTTGTTTGATTTTGTTGTTTCAATTCTTTGCCAATCCATAGCTGCTTCAATACCGCCGCCGCGACTCATGATGCTTTTTTAGCACAGATGCAGCAGGTGCAGGCGAACTGATAACGGATTTTTTTTTTATTTATGTTGTTGTTTTTTTTTTTGCGCAAAAGAAATAGTAATGTGTCGTTTGATCGCAATGCAATACGACTTTGCACTTTGACAGTCCGATTCTAACTGACATATGTATATAAATTAATCAGTAACAACTACGGGGATTTTCAGTTGGTTTTCACGAATAGACAGGGAGGTTCCCAAAAAAAGTTTAGGTATAGGAAACATACAAGCACATATTAGGCGGTACCACGCCTCTATGTAAGAGACAACCCAAATTCGTTTTATCTCAGCAACTATTTGACACAGATGAGAGAAATAACTAATTTTTTTATTTCTCACAAATTATTGAACGGAAGTGGATAAAATTTGGTACATATATAAAGGAACTTGTTAGATATTAGATCGACTGGAAAAATGAGTGATGCAACGCCCCAATATAAGAAAGATACAAACTTACTTGCATCTTAGTAACTATCTATTGTTGATTGTTTCTTTAAAACAATTGTGAATATCATTGAATCTTCGAACTAGTGAAAAACCATGTATAACTGTCCATTCAAGAAAAAAAAAATGTGTTCTAGTAAATACAATTCTGCTTTTTGAACATCTGAAGTTGTGCTTTATCAATGGTCGTAGCGAAGGCTTCCTTCGTTCGGAACTGCTTTCTTGTTATTTGGAAAGGCATGGTTGGAACAGAACGAGTGTGGTTAATGCAGGCTATTGGTCTAGTTTTATTGGAGTGAATAAATTTAACATATTGTAATTAAAGAAAACATGAATTTAATTAATGGGATGGTAAACCGGTTCAAGAATTCTAAAGTGTACAATTCAGCATGGTTTGTTTCTTCGCGTTGGACATAATCGGAACTATAGTTCTGAGTTTAAAAACTTCGGATCACAGAAGTTAACGTTTTCTCTTATTAATTATATTCGTACATAGAACTTTTTACTTTGTTTGGAAACAAAAAGAAATCATTGGGTGCAATCAGGGCTGTATGTCGGAGGTCTCTTATAACAATTGCGATCGTTGCATGTTCCCAAGCTCGAAATCTTGAATTAGCTTTCTGATTCGTTTCTGTCTGAAATCTCCGAATCGTTCCAATATAAGTGATTTAAGTTTGTCAAATATGTATACGTGAGACGGATTTAAAATCTGTCACTAATTTGTGTGAATAATATGAGCATATATTTGCTCCTTCATTTTTTTAAAGCAGATGAGAAAATAGACAAAGGAACAACTCCACAGGTGCGAGAGGTTGAAATATAATTTCTTCAAAGAGTAAAACCATAACTATATGGAAAAAAATGAAGGGAAATCTATACAGATAAATAAAATTGGAGTGTTTGTTTGTACTATTAAAATAACCGCTTTTTACTAAATGCATATGGATGTATATATATATATATATATATATATATATATATATATATATATATATATATATATATATATATATATATATATATATATATATATATATATATATATATATATATATATATATATATATATATATATATATATATATATATATATATATATATATATATATATATATATATATATATATATATATATATATATATATCTCTCTCTCTCTCTCTCTCTCTCTCTCTCTCTCTCTCTCTCTCTCTCTCTATATATATATATATATATATATATATATATATATATATATATATATATATATATATATATATATATATATATATATATATATATATATATATATATATCTCTCTCTCTCTCTCTCTCTCTCTCTCTCTCTCTCTCTCTCTCTCTCTCTCTCTCTCTCTCTCTCTCTCTCTCTCTCTCTCTCTCTCTCTCTCTCTCTCTCTCTCTCTCTCTCTCTCTCTCTCTCTCTCTCTCTCTCTCTCTCTCTCTCTCTCTCTCTCTCTCTCTCTCTCTCTCTCTCTATATATATATATATATATATATATATATATATATATATATATATATATATATATATATATATATATATATATATATATATAGAGAGAGAGAGAGAGAGAGAGAGAGAGAGAGAGAGAGAGAGATATATATATATATATATATATATATATATATATATATATATATATATATATATATATATATATATATATATATATATATATATATATATATATATATATATATATATATATATATATATATATATATATATATATATATATATATATATATACAAACTTTTTGGAGTAAGAAAAAATAAAATTTTTTTTTTTATTTTATTTTTATTTTTTTTATTTTAAATTATACATTTTTTTAAATCCCAAACATTAAAAAAGGATTTTTATTTAAACTAGAATGTACCCAGCGTATATACGGGTTTTCTCTAAAGCTGTTTTGAATTTAACATGTCGAATGCGTGATTAATGTTAATCTGGTTTTTTATTGGCCCTTGTTTCTTCGGTTGCCCTGTTCGCGTCTGATTCCATTCGCTGGCGGGTTTGCAAACGATGGCTGCTTTTTTCGGAGGCTTTTTCAATAATAATCCCTGGAACTTCGCGCCTTGATTGAACCAATGCGTAGAAATCACACTGCTTTTATTTCGCAATTTTTTTTTTTTTTAATTTTTAAAATTTATTGTTTAGACGAAAAATACCTATGTCCCAATCTACCTTGCACAAAAAGAAATAATAATATTTTTAGGATAAACTTCTGTAATTTTGTATTAATGTGATTTCTGAGCTAGTATGCGAACTATCTCTAAATACTAGTACATATTATGTACAATTTTGTATTATTATATAAACATTAAATCCGTTAATTCGAAGCTACGATAAAAACTCATTAAACAAACACAGTTTTACACTTTTTAACCGAAAGCAGAACGACGGTTTAGAGTAATCTTAAGGAACATGCACCACTCCTCAGAACAGGAAGAAATTAAATGAAATCTCGCCAAGCTAGGACATAAAGTTTTAAATATCTTTAATATTAAAAAAAAAAACGATAACTATTTTCTATAGAACTCAGAACTAAAGAAAATAATAAAGATATGTACAATGTAAGTCACCTAATGCACTATAAAATTAGTTTTGAGCCTCCTCACCAAAAAAGAGCAATAGGTCAATGTACCAACTGCTGTGAATATGGACATACTAAAAATTACTGCTCCAAAGACCCTGTATACGTCCACACAAAAGCATACACTGCATTCTAAGTAACCAAGAAATCAAATGTGATCTATGTGGAGAGCAACACTCTGCTAACTGGAAAGTCTGTTTGCAAAGCACTTAAAATACGATTCCCTGCTCTTCGAAAAAAAGTTGTGTCGAACAACTTAGATGTTTCTAAAGTATCACAATTAATTCTTCTTCTACTATAGATATTAATAGACCTATTCAACTTAGAATATACTATGCACAAGCCACAGCTATGAGGGAAAAAAAAATCTAAGCCAATATTAAACCTTAAAGCTTAAACCAGCTACAATAATGAACCACAATCCTTCCGAACAACACAACGACCTTTCTGAGTTGAAGTCAATGATGAAACAATTAATCACACAAATGGTAAATATGTGATACACATAACAAGTTACGAAGCTGGATGGACAAACTAAACAAGTTAGTTTATTGGAATGCTAACGGTCTTAGTAGCCATTACTTACAGCTCAAAAATTTTTTGTTTGACATGTCTTACTATCTTAGACACATTTCACCTCAAAAAGCTTCTTCAAAATTGATAACTTTAAATATTTTTGACACAAACCATCCTGACAATAAAGCACATGGTGGGACCGCAAGTCTTGTCAGGCAAAATTTAAATTGCATTGAAATGGAAAAAAACCAACAAGATAATATTCAAGCCACAACAATTTTAATTGAAGTTACCCATGGTCCTCTGCTTATATCGTCAATTTACTATCCAACTCTAACTACAAAAACTCCAAAAATGACTATCTTGACTTTCTTTAGCGACAAGTTAATGCTAAAAAACTATTTGGGCTTCACGGTTGACTAACAAGAAACGCAAAAACTTACTAGATACTATCACAGAAAATAAAGCGAAATTTTTATCCCCTTTATATTGCGTAACATAAAAATATACCATGTGAAAATAAAATCATGCTATGATCTCTCTTCAGACCACTCTCCAATAATACTAACATACAGCTACGCATATTATGCAATACGCCTTAAATCTTACCTCTATATTAAGTGAAGATTAACTGGTAAACTCTCAAGGAATTTTCTAATCGTGAATTGCAGTTGGACGTATCACTAAAATCAATGGACGAAATCGATAGGGCAACAGATTCTTTTTTTTTTTAACTCGACTGAAATATTTTCCTTCAGTATAGAAAGTTGCACAAATAATTGCAATCCTGAAACTCAAAAATATACGTAAGACTATTATCGGATTGTTTAATTAAAATAATTAACCAACCGGGATCAATACCAAGCCTCCAATTCGGATTTAGACGAAAACACTCTACGGATCAGAAAGTTTACAGAATTGTTAATAAAATATCTTCTGATATTGACAGCAAAAAAGTATGTGCGACCGCTTTTCTTGATGTACAAACTGCAAGGTATCCTACCAAATAACTAAATAGTTATTACTGTCTCACTAAAAGCTACCAAAAAGATCAGGAATTTCGCAGGGTAGCGTGCTAGTCACTCTGCTCTATCACCGCTGATCTGGTCTATAGGCAATTCTAGTCCCATAAGAAACTTGTTTAACTTTATATAAATTTAACCTTAAACTTCTTTTAAAGATCATTTAATGTATTATTCTATTAATGTAGTAACATGGATTTTATAACTCTGGCCACCAAATTTTCTGTATTTTAGACGCCACTAATAATTGAGCACACACGATTTTTACGTTACGATCATTTTAATACTGAATATATACTTCTTCGATCAGTTGGCACATTCCACCGCGAGCCATTTACAATTACACATACATATCAACTTATTCTATGCTTACATACTAGTGAACATACATATACTTATTCTATTGCACATACAGGGTTCCTACATCTACTTTTTGCACCAGGGGGTCCTACTTTCACCACACTAACACATATCTTACTACAGTATTCTAATCCAACGTTATAATAACTACTTAATGTCTAAATGACAGGAGTAATAAGAAGTAAGTTAAAAAAAAAATAAATAAAGAGTATATGTGTGGTGGTGGTGTGTGTGTGTGAGGCAAGCGACTGAACTAAAGAATGGTGTTTGTATGGGCGTTATCCAAAAAAGTGGACGGGACACCCCATTAATATATCTATATGAATCGGTCGTCCATGAAAAGCATCCATTGAATTTCAAGCTGATATTGACTTAACTAAAGTAGTTTTATACTAAAGCACAAAAGTGTGTTTAAAAGACGGCTACCCCAAAAAGTAGTCACGCCTATTTAATTCTCTATAGGATGCAGCCGTCTATAAATAGCAACCATATATACGCAACCATAATAATTAAGTTTTTCATACATGGTTTAAGAAGCAGGCCTTACAAGTTTGCATTTCTGCACCGATGCCTAACATCCTGAACACCACACAATTGTTAACCATTATTATTATTAATTATTAACCAAAAGCGGTGTCAGCAAGCGGAATAAGGTCCTAAGCGAAATTAAACCAAAATAAACCATTAACCGAAATATTCAACGAGTACAACCTTAATTGAAACCGCTGTCGATATACATAAGTTTTAGTATCAATCACTGACAATAACCAATATGCGTAAGGATACAAAATTAATATGTGACCATCTAACAATATTAAACTTATATGAATGTGCCTATAAATACTTACTCTGCTCTGACGTAAGCTGCTTCTCGGGCATTCGTAGCATTGCTGCAGAAAGAGTCGTTGGATCAGATCTTCCTTTCGAGTTAAACGCATATATCGACAAAACATATAAACTGCCAGGAGTAAGGGCTGATATTGTAAATCTAGGAACTGTAGATGTTATATTTGCCTTTATTTCCTAAAAAATAAAGAAATATTAATCAAATGTAAGTAATATATAAGACCAACTTCACATACAGTCAGCGAAATCGAAAACTACCAGTGGAAAAACTTTTTGTAACTTAAAGTAACGCAATTGATTCTATTGAGCTGTTGAAATTAATTTTAAAGGAATTTTTTTCGATTTTTGAGCGTTTATTGTATACAATACAATACAATACAATACAATACAATGTATATTATTCAAAGTATTGTCCATCGTTAGCTACAAAATTTTCCCATATTTTTGGCAGCATATGGATTCTGCGTCGGAAGAATGGCTCGTCTTTTGAGACAATCCACGAATCGACCCATTTTTTTGGTATCCTCGTAAAGCACTGCTCAGCGTGGGTCATCGATCTGAACAATTGGGGTAAGAAGGGACTATGTCTTGCCTATATGGCGGCGGGGGGGGGGGGGGGTTGTAGCATATCCCAGTTCAACGCCTCCAACGTTTCCTTGACGGATCTGGCAACATATGGCCCAGCGTTGTTAAGTTGAAAAACCACCTTGTCGTGTCTTTTGGCATATTCCAACCGTTTTTCTTCAATGCACGGCTCCATTGCATCAATTGTTGTTGGTAACGTTCACCATTGATGGTTTGGTTAGGTTGCAGCAGCTCATAGTACACAACACCCTTCTCATCCCACCAAATACAGAGCATGAGCTTGGCCCGGGTGGTCCCCATGATTTTTTTCGCTTTGATTTGTTGTATAGGATCCACTTTTCATCGCCAGTACCAATACGATGTAAAAAACTCTTCCGATTATGGCGTTGAAGCAGCTGTTCGCAAGTGAAAAATCTCCTTTTGACGTCTCTTGGCTTCAATTCGTACGGCACCCAATTTCCTTGCTTTTGAATCATTCTCATGGCTTTGAGGCGTTGCCAACTATTGACAAGTCAACTAACAATGATTCTGACAATTCTTGATGGGTTTAACACGGATCTTCGTCGAGTAATGCTTCCAATTCTTCATCTTTGTGAAATTTAATTTCCATTCTTACTACAGTTATTAAATTTTTCCCTTCCTCTCAGATGTACTATAAATTACTGTTTCATCAATTACGGAAGTCACGCATCGAGCGTGTTGGATGTGCGAACTGTACGAGGTCCTAACATCGACTCGGACCACTACCTTGTGGCAGCCAAGGTGCGCAAAGCTAGACGTCGGTAAGCTGCAATCACAACAGACCGCCGAAGGCTGAAAAAGCCAGACTCTTACAACTATTCCGAGAGTCCTCTCCGACTTCTAAAGATATAGGTGAGTAGTAGATACTTATCTCCCACCCGTTGGATGCGGCTGCCGAGGAGGTCATTGGGTACACCAGACCTATGACGAACCCTTGGTATGACGAAGAGTGTCACCAAGCTACTGCAGAGAAAGACGCCTCTTACAAAAGAACTCTGCAGTTGGGAGCAACACGAGCTGTTAGAGACATCATGAAAAACGGAGAGAGAAGAATCGCCTTTTCAAACGCAAACTAAAGGAAAGAAAGGCGTGCGCTTGAGGATGTTGCACCTCAACATCCTCAAGTCATAAAAATGAATCTCGAAAGTTATATCAAAAGGTCAAGCGTCAGACTGAAGGTTTTAAGCCCGTAGTTTCTTTCCGCAAGGACTATAATGGAAGTCTGGTTACAGACGCACAGGAATCACTGAGACTATGGAGAAGTCACTTATCTAACCTACTTGTAGGCGATGACGAGAAAAATAACGCCGATACGGAAGCATACCTATAATCTCAGTGTTCCTTGTCCCATCTTCAAGAACGGATACCCCGCAGTCTGCGCGAACTACCGGAGAACAGGTCCTCTTGCAATGGGATACAAAATTCAGTCCCGCGTACTTTGTTAACGGCTGGATCCATACACGAGTGCACTGATAGGCCAGTATCAGTGTGGCTTCAGACCAAAGATGTCGACCAGTGACCAAATTTTCACTTTACGCCAAATGCTGGAAAAGATCCATGATTACAATAAAGACACACACCACCTATTTGTCGATTATAAGGCCGCTTTCGACACGCCGATAAGAACGAAGTTCTTCAACGCCCTATATGAACTTTGTATCCCAGCAAAGATCGTTCGTCTTTGCATGATGACGCTATCACACACCCACAGCGTCGTCAGAGTAGGAAAAATCCACTCCGAACCCTTTGATACCAAGAGAGGTTTCAAGCAGGGTGATGCTTTATCGTGCAACTTTTCCAATATCTTCACTGAATACATCCAACGTCACTGCCCATAAGTAGAAAGGTCGGGCACGATATGCTACGATATGCTACTCGCATATGCTGTCGATATAGACATCATAGGTACCAACGAACGGCGAGTAAGCACGGCGTTCTCGAAGATTGAGAAACAGTCACGTCTCATGGGCCTAGCGGTGAACGAGGACAAGACGAAGTACTTGATGTCCACTCGCAGACCATCAGTGCGTCTTGGACGGTCTGTGAGTATGGAGAATTTAAACTTCAATCTTGTAGAAAACTTCGTCTATCTGGGAACAGAAATTACCAGTGACAACAACGTTAGCCGAGCGATCAGACGAAGAATCACGTTTGCTAATCGCTGCTACTTTGGGCTCAGCAAGCAAATTAGAAGTAGAGCCCTCTCTCGAACTACGAAGATAAAAATCTGTAAGACGGACCTGCTGTATGGCGCAGAAGCATGGAGTGTTCGAGAGAAAGATTCTTCTTACGATTTTTGGTCCCCTTAGAGTTAGCGTCGAATTTAGGGCCCGTATGAACCAATAATGAGCTGAATAATGAGGTTGACATACTCCAGCGCATTAATTTCCAGCGGCTGCTCTGGGCTGGTCACCTCATCCGGATGAACTCCGAAGCTCCAGCACTAAAGGTTTACAACGGAAACCTTAACTTGATTGGTTGACGGAGGTCCGAGCTTAAGATGGCAAGATCAGGTCTACGAATCGTGCGCTTTCCTACGTGGGGCCTTGGCCGATAGACGGTTGTAGAGCCAGTAAGTAAGTAAGTATATAGTGGTTTAGCTAGTTCCGTAAACCGGGAATGAATCTGCGATACCAGCTAGCGATGACGAGAAAACTCTGTATGACGCGGAGCCTGTGGGGTGGCTTAAGTTCTCGTACTGTTGAGATCCTATCAGGATCGGTATGTATCCCGCGGTTGCTCGCGATGTGCACGATGTATTTCATATTGTTCGCGAAAGCAAAAGGTTCCATTTCCGGGCAAATAACTTGATCTAATGCCGGCGCAATGTGTAGGCCAAATAACATGATACGCCACCGGATCAACTCATAACCGTAAAGGGCATATGCTTCTTATTTTCGGGGTCCATCGGAATTTTTCAGTAACCGTTGTGTAGATCAAGTGTACTAATATATCGTGCTTCACGTAGCTGATCTACGATATGAATCTGGCTCCGAATTCTCATTAAGCTGGCGAAAATCAATACACATCTGCCACTGTCCATTTTTCATTCGCACCAATACTATATGCGAGCTATAAGGGCTGTAAGATGGTTCGAAGCATGTCTGTGAAAGGAATTTGTCGTTTTGTTCGTTGATAATAGTTTGCATAGCGAGATTCCTTGGATAATACCGTTGTTCTAGGGGGCGCTCGTGCTTTATAATAAATCTATGGCTTGTACTGTGATTTGTTTCTCTTATCTGGTCGAAAAGGGCTGTGTCTAAAAATTTTGAGGTATAGAGTTCCGAAGGATAACCAAAGATCCTTCCGCCAAACTCTTCTCCTATACTAGAGCCTTTAGGGTTGACTATCTTTCATTAGCAGCACTGTTTGTTTTCGTCTCTTTGGGGGAGTAGTCTGCTGCTCCTCCGCCAAATCCTCCTGTTTAACCTATGATCCTTGATGTATAGAACTCCGAGGGGCAGCCTGAGATCCGCCTGCTTAGTTCTTCTCTTGTCCCGGGATTACTATGGCTGCGTTCACTTGCTCATTGCTTCTGACTCTGGCTTTTATTGGTGGTCTCATCGTCATTACCAATGAGTTTTATGATAAGTCCGTTCCCAAGATAATGCCAAGGGCCGCCTCCGGCCAAACCACGAACTTCACTTTGCAAGCCACCGAATCCATCTGTGTTCTAATTATCTATATATCATCTACATTTCGGCTAGATCCATTAGCAAGTTTTATTATGAGTTTTTTGCTTTAATTTAGTTTTAGTCACATTTGTTTTTTTTTCACACACAGATCTTTATTCAGATCTTTATTCAGATACTTTATCCAGTTTCATAAATTTTATTATTTATTCATTATAATCCTCTTTTTTTATTTTTTATTTTATTTTCGACACAAAGATTAATACAGATTATTTGATCCATTTTTTCGATAGCAAATCGCCAAGCACATCAACGCGTCTTACCTTCATATCTATCAAAAACAATCTAACAATACAAAACGGCTGATCATGTAAATTTTTTTTTTTTCGACATGTGTACCAACGAAAAAAAATCGAAAATCGAATGTACGTAGTCCGCGAAATTTGAAAAGTCAGCTATTTTTTTGTACACAACCTGTATATGCAAGTGTATATATTTCCTTTCCGGTTGCAATATTTTTCCAGTACCAAATAAAAATAAGAATAGAGTTTTTTCTAAGTATTTGCCAAACGAGTTTTGCGGTATGCTCTAGCAAATACTTGTACTTACATTTGTATGGATATCCTTCAGTTCTAGGATGAAATGCTGGGTCAGACCTCCATTAAACCCATCACTACACGTTACTGTTAGAGATGTCATCGATATATTCAGAAGCGTGCAATTGTGTACTTGATCTGGGCGACCTAAAATGAAAATATTTAACTTAAATTAATAAATACTTCTTCATATATTTCTTGATCAGCATAAGCATGTTAATCGTCCGTCCATATGTCTGGATGTACAGATCTCCAGAACTATAAAAGCAAGAGACTTAAACAACTAGATTTTTGTTGACCATAAGCAGATGTCCTATATTATATTTGAATGCCACGGCCATCGCCCATTCGGCTTTGTTTTATTTGTACATTTTTAATGGACGATTTTAAAGCCGATTACTGGCGTTTATCAGTGGGTATATTGCAAATTTATGACCGGACGTTGGTCTTTAGGTCTGGTTGGTTCCTAGGAAGGTTAATATAAACGTTTGATATCAAAAAAACCTCACAAAAACACACGAGGCCAAATCGGGGGAACGGGCTGGCCACTCCAAATCGCCCATTATTGAGATGAGGCGCTCCGCGAAGTGTTTCCTGAAACAGCAATCGATACTTTTGAAGTGTGAGCCATTCGACCTCTTTTCATGGAAACTCGAGGATTGGCCCATTTTCTATTTGCTAACGCATCCATTCAAGTGCAAATGAGCTTCATCTAAAAAACAACAATGAAAAAAGTAGGCCTCGACGGCAAAAGCATGCTCCACACGGTTCTAATGCATGATGCTAACTGATCTGGATGAAAATAAAACTTTCGAACCAAACTTGTCGATTGATATTACTCCCTCCACGCTACGATCCCTACAGCCTGAATGGCGCGCATTTGAAAAAATTAAGTTTATGCTGCCGCACACTGTATTTTTCTATATTTTTCTTAATGTGGAGAATTTTTACCATTGTTATTGGTTTGTATTGTTCTTCTCTCTGAGAACACCGTAGGATCCGACTGGTTTACACAAACATGTAACATTAGGTACCACAATTTGATTGGCTGCGCTCTTTTTCATTCCTATGTTTTCAGTTCGCAGTTTCTCAATGTCTTTTGAGGTCTGACGCCACCATCCTTAAAGAAACAGACAATATAAGGAGACAGAGATAGATATAGAGGGCCAGACAAAATATATGAGAGTAATTCCACAATAAATATTATCTTTTTCAAGCGCCTTTTGGCAGTTCATATTAATTCGTTCATATTAGTCGCTATGGAGCGTTTCTCGGGAGCGGACCGTACGTTGTGCGTACGTGAGTTTTAAGAAAAACGGTAATTCAGCGACTGTAGCGCGTAGAAAATTCTGCAGTATTCGACGTGTTCGTCATTTAAAAGATGCGCCAAGCCCTCGACTCATTGGAAAATGGGTCGAGAAGTTTGCAGAGAATCGGTTGAACGCTGGAAAAATCAAAATCCGGGCGTCCAAGGTCTTCGAGAACGTTCGAGAACGTAGACAGTGTTACTCAGTCTGTTCGTGGCAACCCGGACCTTTCGATTCGGAGGCGTGCTGTTGCTTTAAACGTGCATAGATCATCATTGTTCCGCATTTTTAGCAACTTCACACACGCCCAACAGGTCTCTACCACGAGTTCATGCAATTTTTTCTGGCAAATTGATCTCCAGGTGAGGTGACATAAGTTGGCCTCCACGAAGTCCCAATTTAACCCCTGTTGGGTCAGATTTCATATTATACAATGTATTTACTTTATTGTTCTCTATAAGTTTCGAAATAACAGTTATTCTCTTGAGTTATTTGTATTTGCTATGTTTCATTAGTCATAAGTTTTGTAAATTGTATTTTAGTTCTCATCTACCTATCGTAATAAACGGTCATTGCTTTGTGCAGACAAATTAAACACGATCTCGATCGCACCCCCTACCACCTTGATCGTACAACCCCTATGGACATTTTCCTGTGGGGTTACGTCAAATCTAAAGTTTACGGTACCAAACCGACTTCCCTGGCACAATTAAAAGGAAATATCCTTCACGAAATGCCAGCCATCACGGAGAATACCTGCCGAGCCGTGAACGCAACGGTTTACATTTGGACAATATCATTTTTAAGAAATAAATTCCCAGTGTGAATTTTAATATGTAATAAACATTTTTTCAATTTTTTTAAATGTGAACTTTCTTTTGAGACACCCTGTATTATTATTATTTTTTTTATTATAAACAAATTTTTTTTTAGGAACATGGAGACACATTATTTATAATTTAGGAATCTCAAGTCACTGAAATATATGTGACCCCACTGCATTTGCAATCGCGAGTGAATTCGAGGGGCATAATATTTTATTTGAATTTTACTTAGGAGAGATTTGGTACCAACAGGACGGAACATTGACTCACACTTAAAGTGCATCGTTGGCTGATCCAAGGGAATACTTCCCGGATCGTTATATCTCAATAAGGCGCGATTTGGAGTGGCCAGCGCGCTCCCCCGAATTGGACCCGTGTGGGGTTTTTTTTTTTTAAATCCGGCATTTATGTCAACCGCCCAAGGTACCTACAAGACCTGAAGGCAAACAACCGGTCAGAAATTGCCAACATACCTCGTGATATGCTGGTAAGGGACATGATGTGAGTTTTAAAACTGTGTAAAACAACACTTTAGATATTGATAATAATAATAAAAATGATAGTAATAAAAAAAAATAATAATAATAAAACATTGTATGTAACAATTTTAAATCTTCGACATATTTTGCACGGTTGTATGTCAGTTTTCATAATGTTGAACAATTCAACACTAATATTGATGTTACAATCCTTATGCCTCGTTTACATACACGCAACATTTAAGCAACTAGCAACTGCAACTTGTAGTTGCGAAGAAGTGTTTACATTGAAGTTGCAAGTCAAACGCAACTTCGATCAGCTGATTTGTCGAACATATTGTTTGAACTATTTGAGTTATGCCAGCATATATAGAGTAAATACATAATGTTAGTGAGCTTCTCAATCATTCTACTGTAACTTGTCGTTTATTTTACGCTCCGCACCACAATAAAATTATCAATTTATAACAATTATGTAAATTGTATTACTTTTGCATTATTATTCAAACAGCTGATAATCGTCGAAATTTCAGTGTTGTAAATCACTTTTCGCTACAATTTTAGTGTTTTTAATCAAAAACACAGAGTTGTATTCAGAAATGGATTCGCAACATTTGTAGTTGCACGCAACTTCTACTCGAAATTCAAATGTAACTGACATATTTTACTATGAAATGTTGCGTTTTTTTGCCTGCAACTACCAGTTGTTGCAAGTTACGTAATTGTTGCGTGTATGTAAACGAGTCATTATTGTGGCTATCCGTTGTAATTGCGTTTTCCTGATCAACAAGAATTTTCATTCACTTCATTTTTCGGTTTCATGAAATACCATGATAAGTCAAAAAAATCAGCGTATAAGTGCTGTTTCATGAAATGTAAATTATCATGAAAATTTTTCATGAATATCTTTCTATTTCATGATATTCTCACGTCGTTATCAATATGCGAAAATGTAGTATAAAACTTTATTATAGCCTATCGCATTTTCATTATTAAATATGCTCTAGCGTAATTACCCGGGTCGAGTTTATAATGAAGTAAGGAATATTTTTGTAACATTTTCACAAACTACCGCAAATGTTGGATCGAGAAATTTTGTCACACAGAATTTAATTTCCGCACCAGATTTTAAAATTGAAAATCTTTGTTTTCGTTATATATGCTAGAACTGTATTTTAAAAACGTTTAATAAACATTTTGGTTAGTGATAAAACTTTATCATATTGGAAGCTTAATTGATGCAAAATATATTTTGTTTATTTATTTGTGATATTAATAAATAAATCGTTGCGTTTACCAACACATGAGTTATCATAAAGCTTGACGTGCGAAAAATATGGAGTTTCTAAATGTAAACCTCAAATATGCATGGACAGTCCTTAGGAATTATTGATAGTCGTTGTAAAGACTAAGCGAAGAGGACACTTCAAACTTTTGGATTGAATTGGTGTATTAGTTTGTATCATAAGGATTCTTGGCAATAAAACGTTTTCCCCTTTAAATTTGTCAGTAATGATTGTGATTCCTTAAAATATTTTCCATCTTTAATCTCGTTCCGTTGGACAATTTTGGTAACGAATATTTGTTCTTCATCGTTCTCAATAAAATATAATTCTAGAAATTTATGCTGTTCATTGTGTATTGGAAGTAGATATTTAATTCGATGATAAGCTTGACCCTGTATCAAAACTTTTACCTTCTGCATCACCCTCAGCATTTGAAACGATGTTCGCTCCGAAATAAGTCATTTGAAAGTAAGAATTAATGTGTTCTAATTTGCTTTAAAAAAACCTTGATTCTTAATTCTTGATTCTTGTTGTCATAAACGTTTTCCATGGTTATGTTGGCTGATTTAATGGAGGTAATTTCACAATTAAATTTTAAAGAATTGCAATGAATGCAATGCATCATTGTCCATATCACAAATTTTAACTTTTGCATGTGCACAGTATTCAATCTCTAGACATTTAAGCGATGATAATGAAAAAGAGTCGTTTTTCGTCGTCTCTATGCGAATTTCATTTGATAATTGACTTCAAATGCGATTCATCGCGATTACTGAAAGTTCTTAATGCTCTTGCTTGATCAGAGCGACGTTAGCTTCGCTCCTCTTCAGATTGTGTTCTTCGTATTGGTGCATAATATTCACGTTCTGTTGCTTTGTTCTTTCACGTTATTCTGGTTTTAATTTGCTTGATATCTACTCGTTGCCTGGGTACCACGAATATTCGTGCTAATATTTTTATTTATTTATTAATTTAACAATTAACATATTAACATAAAGATGTTGCTTATAGTACTTAACAAAAGAATTAGATTAAAATTAAATTAAAGATTATAAGTTAAAATTATTTAATGCATACGAACAGAATTTATAGGAAGACGTGGAGAGATTAAATTCAAGTTATAAAATATATTATATGTGGAACATAATACGCGAAACGGGTCGTTACATGCATAATTAGTGGTACACTGAGAAGTTTCTAGTAATTCTTAAAGGAATAGAGAAATTGAATTGCTCCAATAAATAGGGTGAATAAATATGATCGGAGATAAGCTTCTGGATGAATAAAGTACCAAGTATATTTCTACGTTTTTCTTGTGTAGGCAGATTGATTAAGTTTAATCGATGTGTATAAGGCGTTAAATTTATACTAGGATTCCATCCCAAATTACGCAAAGCAAAAAGAAGAAACTGCTTTTGCACAGATTCTAACTGTACCTTATAAATTGAGTATTGCGGATTCCAAATACAAGAAGCATATTCAAGTATTGGGCGGACCAATGCAGTGAATAAAAGTTTCGTAACGTATTGATCATTAAATTCCTTCGACCATCGTTTGATAAAGCCAAGCAAACCCATTGCCTTATTAGAAATAATATCAATGTGAGAAGAGAACAAAAGTTTTGGGTCAAAAAGAACGCGCAAAGCTTTCGACAAGGAATACAGATACAATAGGTATTCTACTACAAAAAGTCATTATCTTACATTTATCGCAATTTAGCACTAGGCCATTACGACGACACCAGCTATGAAGCACATTTAAATCAGATTGTATCAAATCCCGGCCCCCAACACCATTGTAGCTCAAACATAACTTAACATCATCTGCGTACATCAGTGTTTGGTAGTAAGATATGGAATCAGGCAAATCATTAATGAACAGTACAAATAGAAGGGGTGCAAGGTGGCTACCCTGCGGTACACCTGAAAAGACATCAATTCTGTGAGATAAGGTGTTATCAAATACTACACATTATGAACGAGAATCCAAATAGGATGAGATCCATTTGACTAAATCTGGAGGAAAACCTAAACATTCAAGTTTGTACACCAAAATAAGATGATTAATCAATGTCGTAAGTTCCAATAGATTAGTAGAAAGTGATCTATTTATAAGAAAGCCATGAGGAAGGAAAAAGAGGCTTACAGTAAAATTGTAGTTGATAGGTAATTACCTTTTCAAAAAGTTTAGGAATTGCGTATAACTTTGCAATACCTCTATAATTAGATATATCCGATTTACAGCCTATGTTTATGGAGAGGAGTTATAAAAGATTCCTTCCAAATTTTAGGTACTGGACATTCTAAAAGAGATAGTTGAAAAAGGTGTAGATAGTTGAAAAAGTAAGTAAAGCTGAAGGACCATTATCAGGACCACAAGAATAGTTAAGTTTAAGTAGAAGTAAATGTTTAAGTAGTGAATCTTAAGAGATAGTAGGGTTTGGTATGTTATGTGCATGACCATTAGGAACAGAAACCTCGCTAAGGGGGTAGCTAGTAGACGAGTAAACTGATTAAAAAATTGTGCAAACAAATTCGATGCTTCTTGCGAAGAAGTAGCAGTAGAATTGTTAAAGAACATACTCGAAGGATAGGAATACGACTTTCGCTTAGAATTACCAAAACGGAAAAATGATTTTGGGTCATTTCGAATATTGTTTTTAATTCTAACT
>JAWNNQ010000478.1:0-7500 GCA_035044765.1 Leucophenga montana
GTCGTTTAGTCTACGTCGTCAAACCAGAGACGATGAACGAGATGAAAATCATGCAGCACACTCTTTGCCACATGCACCCCAGCACAGCAAACCGAAATTGACTCCAGTTTTCGTGTACAAAATTTTTTTACAGATCTGGGGACGATCTTCTGCATCTACTATCTGATAACACATTTTATATGAAGTTACTATATTCTGCAATCTCTTTTCGCTGTTAATATTTAATGCGGCACATTAAAATTGAAAATGGAGATACGCGAACGTGACGAAGTCGTCGCGCCTCCAAAGCCTTTAGTAATTTTACAAAACTTTTAAGCTTGACCAACGCATTCTGATTTATATCTGATTAAATTGGGCTGTCCATTTTCAGATAAACTCACTGTCGCTTCATTACGCAGCCAGAATAAATATTATTAATCGATTCAATTGCATTCTCTGCAGCCAGTTTGAATCAGCAAACAAACATGTTTTGCCTTGATGTATTCAATTACAGCGTATAGCCGACATATTGAACATTTATACATTTTATTATTTGTTAAGATTGGAATGGATTTCGTAATTATATACACGCATGTAGATACATCGAATATAGAAGAAATTTAGTATATAAACTAAGTGAAGTAGCGATGGCAATGTTAGAACTTATTCATTGTAGCATAATTTGATGTAACTTATTTTTAATACGCTTCACACGACATGAACAATTAGTGGTAAGAGTCAAAAGGAGGGAGGAAGGGGTGAACTTATTGTTGTTAATTTAATTAAAATGGCCTTTAAGGGCACAATGGGGATTATTATTGTCTATTTTATGGAAATGATTTAGTAACATCCACATAATCTTTGAATTTTTCAAATGAAAAAGAAGAAGTTTGTACCAAGACTCTTATCTGGACCATACCTTGTATGAAATACCATTAAAATATTTTACATTTTTAAAATCTTACCACATTTTCCCAATAGAAATTGTCGGTAGTCAAACTCAAATTTATTAAACATATTGAAAATATTTTTGTACGTTGGCAGTATTAGTATCTCTTCCAAATTTTTCTACCATTTTGTTTTCAATCACCATTTTGTTTTCAACTAAAAATTCAATAGATGCGTTTCATGAGGAGCATGAGGAGCATAAACTTAAAATTTTACAATGATTATGTCAAATATCAACTAACAACATCACTATAGTCGTTTTCCAAAATATATTCGGCTACCCCCGTATGTGTGTGAATTTACATTGCACAGTGCATTGTTTAAATATGATATTTGCGTCAGATTTGGCTCGCTACACTTGTTCTTCGGTCGGTTAGTCATTTGTGTGTGTGTGTTGGTCATCGAGTATAACAATTCCTCCCTTTTTTCACTCGCCCTCTTGATTTACTTACCTGCTGCTCATTAACTGTTGTTTCCAAATATCTGACACAACAGGTGAAAATAGGGTCAACTGCGAGTGAAACTAAAAGTGGCTTTGGATTCGTAGAAGTCGCAGATCGTGCATTTGTCACGCTTTTATCTTCATATATTACAACTTTTAACAGAATATACAATATTTCTTAGCGCGTAGGAAAAACTTTACAAAGAAGTATTCTGTGCCTTTCGGTAAACCCCAGCAAAGTGGTATACCGCAACAAACGCAGTACCTCTTTATGACTAAAATTTTGAGAACTATGTACATACTTAAGAATGTGCCAAAATGAAAGAAACAACAGAATATGATGAACATTTTTTTCATAATTTTTCATTTGTTTTATTGTCTCCTTCTTATAAATGAAATCAACGATTATTACGATTGCTTTAACTATAGCTACGTATAAATAAGTTTTTATATAATAAATCGATGTTCTAAGTGTACATGTATGTATATCTATAAGTAGGTATATTTACAAAAAATTATTGCGAGCACTAAATAATAACTTAATAGAATATCAGTCGATTTGCAAAATGCTGTTGTGCGGCAAAACTAAATATAAAGTAATATGGCTATATTTTCTGTCTGTGTTTTCGCTTTAGTTCATTCGATCATCATTCGCTTGATTGCGAAGCTATTTACACTATGAGGAGTCGGTTCTTACATAATTTTTTCATTACGAATATATTACATTTAAAAATTTACACAATCGTCTTATATAAATATCACAATTATAATATACGTATAAATATAAAAACTTGAAATATGCTTTTCACAATTATACAAGATAGCCAACATATATTGGAATGTTCAGTGTTTGGAAACGCAGTATGTGTATCGATTATCCGTTCTAAAGTCTTGTTAATAAGTAAGTACTTCGTTGGATTTTTCTATTCTACCTAATGCGCATGCGAAACCGCTAAGATAGGCCAGTTAATGTGTATCTCACCTTTCGCCTTTCTACGATACTGCCAAAAAATGTTTGAGTATCAGTTTAGCTGCTTTTAGGTATGTACGTTCACCTTGTCTGTTAAGCGAAGACAATTTGAAATTTCAGTTTAACCGAAACAGAGCGAAAGTTATTTTCATCATTGTGTGACTGGAGTAAAATATGTTTTGTTTATCGTACCGTCTTTCTATTATTGTCTCTGTTTTCAGTTTGTGTGTGTGTGTTTTTTTATTTTACTAGTACACTTTTCTTGTCTGGATTTTGAGTTGTTGTTTTATTGAAACATACAAAATCAGTTCCTTTTTGAAACGCTTTAAGCCAAAAACTCAAAATAACTTAATTAGCCACTAAGCGTACAAAAGAACTGGCGAGCATAGAAGAAAAAGAGAAAATGACATATTTGATAGAACCGAAGGTGTAATACTCTTCAAATGCGTTTAAAAAAGTCTGTTTGGCCTATTTAGATGTGTTACTGTTTACCACGTGAAATGAAACTAGTTGTACAAGATATCCAGTTCGACAGACGGACAGTCAATGCTAGATACATTCGTCTCGACGAGCTGATCAAAATTATATATGTACATATGTTTACTTTATATGGAGCCACAAATTAATAATGAAATTTGCACTACCTGTGAATAGTAAAAAAAATAAATAATACTAAACAGAAGATACTCGTTTGTTATTTTTGCTATTTTATAGCATTAATTTGTATGAATATTGGCTCGCCAAGTACATTTTATGTCGCATCTTGTTTTAAATCTGACTTTGTGTGCGTTAAATTCTTTAAATTGTTTTGTCGGTATCGTTCTTTTCTTAGTTTAAGCGTTAGTTGTCGAGTTACCAATGCGTTTTCCCATATTGTTTTTTTTAATGCATATGCTTCAAAGTAAAAAAAATAATACGAGTAGTTCTGTATGTCAATACTTCTGGCAAAATTTCTTAAAAAATGTTTGAAAAGCGTTAATATATAAAGACTTTCTTTTAAATGAGACAATTTGCTGCATTATAGACTTACTTAAGATTAGCTGATCTGCTTAGATTTCTGGTCACATATGCATGTTACGGGTTGAAGAATTGAGAGATCCAGCACTTCGTGGACTGGGACACGGCGGTAGCGGCAGACTTTGATGCTGAATACTGCTCTGGGCGGTGGAGAGTGGTATCATTTGCGACTGTTGTGGTATCGCTGCAGAAATGTTTTGGCAATGTAAAGACAATTGGCCACCTCCCATCAAAAGTGCAGCCTGCTGCTGTTGATTGGCATTATTATTACGGTTGTGGTTTTGCCTTATGCTTCCGTTGATGTTATGATGTACTTGCGAACGGAAACTAGCGTGCTGCATATTATGTTGTTGCAGCTGTACCTGTGGATGTATATGATGTAGATGGTGATGGTGGTATGATGTGCCTACGCCACCGCACTGGGCTCTCATGTTATGCTGCCTGCGCTGGTTGTTGGGAATATCTGGCAGTGCGAAGCGAAGTTTCTCCCAAAATAGTTTATCACCCCACTGTAAAAATGTATTTGTCTTCAAGTATAGACGTAAGTCGGGATCCAAATCTTTCTGTGGCACTTCGCCGAGGATGATGACAATAAGACGTCTTCGGCGATCACGTAGTACGGACTGGTGCGCGGATTTAAATTCAAATCGACACCATTCCGACTTGATGAAGTTCTCAGACACTACCATTATTGTGCGCCGCGAAGTGTCTATGGCTTGTACAATCGCTTCGGGTATGTAACCACCTACAGGAAAGTCGCGATGATGCAGACAAAGCTTATAGCGCGTGTCGCCTAGTTCAAGCATGGGGGCCAGTTCTTCGCTTACGAATACCTCATCCTTGGAACTATACGAGATAAACGCATCAAAAAGTTTTTCACGTTCATTTTTATCAATGTCCTTAGTGGAGTTGTAGAAAAGACGAACGCCGAATCTCGAATGACACCAGACACGCATCTCTTGACGAAAAACAAAGACAAGTAGCGTGCAAATAATAACGAAGATAAATGCTGTTAGAATAGCGACCAGTATTGGAACATAATCATTGTTAGGAGGTTGGGAGAGAATCATTTTGGTTGAGGTCATGTTCCCTTGTATTGTGGCTTCGTTATCATCACTTTGCTGAACAAAATTGTGCTTTTTGAGAATTCCGATTGAGTCGAAAGGTAGAACGTTGCCACACTCGACCAAAGGTATTCCATCTTCATTGGAATATAGGGAGAGTTGGTCGTTGGAGTTGTTAACGTATGTGCCATTGTTGTTTGTGATCGTTAAACAATGCAGCTTCAAACGATCCTCCACAAATTCGTGCCTATTAATGTAATCGCGGAATTTGTCAATAAACTCGCATTTACAAGTCCATGGATTTCCGGCGATCCGCAGATCGTTCAGATACGATGGCAAAAAGTTCCACACAGCAAATGTAGTTATCAGGTTGTGATCGAGACGGAGAATTTTTAGATGATACAAGTGTGTGAATGTCAACGAGTCAATTGTAACTATAGCATTGTGTTGCAGATACAATTCCAGTAAATTGTCAAGTCCTTGGAATTCGTTTCCATTTAAACGGCGCAAATTGTTGTGGTTTAACTGCAGTACTTCCAACTCTAGCAATCCGTAAAAGGTGCGATTATGAACGAACTCAATGCGCGAGTGGTTCAAATGCAAAACTTTTAGACGCTTTCGACCAATAAATGCATGACTGGTTAGCTCTTTGAAATTGTTACCATCGAGATATAGCTGCGTAGAGTCCATGGGTATATGTAAGGGTAAATCACGATCGTAACCAGATCGCGAACAGTCGACCACATTTGATGTCCATGATTGGTCGTGGTAGCAGGCACAGCGGTCGGGACACTCCATTTTACAGTCACAGGCATTGAAATCACAGCAATGGCACAATGCGAAGCAATGAGACTCGTATTTGCATAGAAAGTCGTTTGATTTTGCCTCAATGAGCGAAACATGTGTCTTTCCGCGTGCGTAGGATAATTTGCAGTATATCTGATCTAAATCCATGAGTTGCGGCTGCGTGCGTGACTCGCGGTTGATCTTCTGCAGCCAGTCCAGATTGCAATCGCATTGAAATGGATTGTTGCCGATATAAAACTCTGGTATGTCCTTGTCATCGGCGATTGGCGAGAGACGGAGAGCATTTGGTTCAAGTGTAGTGAGCTTATTGCGGATAAGATCTACACGCGTGAGGTTTGGTTTTTTGAAAAACGTGTATGGTTGAATTTTGCTGATTAAATTATCGTTCAAATACAGCACCTCTACACTATTTGGTATAGAGCTGGCAGTTATTTCGTTCAACATATTCGAACTAGCATCGAATGTGCTTAGGCTTAGTTCATTTTCGATTTCAAAGTAATTGCCTAGCTGAGTGATGCGGTTTGCACGCACATCAAGCCACTGAAGTCCAATTGGAATATGGGAGTAGTCGAACTTCTCTAAGCGATTGTCTGAGATGTTAAGCCACACCAGGTTTGGAAGCTCAGTAAAAAGGCCAGCGATGTTTTGCAAATTATTGCCATCCAAGCGTATAGCCTGCAATTGTGTATTTCGATGAAGGGCTCCAGCTTCGATACTATTGATCTTGTTGCCGGACAAATTGAGGATTTGCAGCGATGTCATACGATCAAAAACTCCTCGACGAACAAATGTGATTAAATTCTCTGTCAAACGTAGTCCGTATAAGTTTTCCATTGACGAAATCGATGTGTTATCGATATTATTTATTAAATTCTCGCCCATATCAAGCGTTTTGAGCATTGTCACGTATGCAAGAGCGTCCGGAACCATTTGCAGCTTGTTACCATTCAAATGAAGATCTTGGATGCTAGAGGAATTTTTGAATGCCATGTTATCGATTTTAGAAATGCGATTGTAGTCTAAACTCAAAACCAGTATTCCATTTAAGCCGTTGAAAGATTTTTCCTCGATTACTGAAATACGGTTATTCGACAAAATAAGAGTATTTAGATTGCCTAAATCGGAGAAAATTCCCTCCGGTATGTGATCAATGTAATTCTCTTCAAGCTTAAGCACCTGTAGACTGGACAGTGGACGGAATATATTGGCTTCTAATCGACTTATTTTGTTTGCAGATAAATCGAGTAAAACCAGTCGTTTCAAACCGATGAATGTGGCAGCGTTTACCCATTGAGAGTTGAGTTCATTGTTTGACAAATCCAACACTAAAAGGTCGGCTAAATCGCTAAAAATTCCTGGCGCCAACACGTTAAAACTGTTGTTTTTTAAATAGATTTCTTTTACGTATTTAGTTTCAGAAAACAGTTCAGGCGGCAGCGAAGTTAGTCGATTTTCCGATAGGTCAATAACAGCCAACGACAAAAGACCTTCGAACGCTCGATCGGCCAAAAAGCTCATGCCATTATGAGCCATGTTCAAGTGGGTCAGACGTCCAAGAGCTGACAACATTGCGGACGGTAAACTAGCAATCTTGTTGGCGCTTAGATCTAGTTGAACGAGTGATGACCCACAGGTGCGAGATTTTCGTGTGCTGATAGAGGCGCTGAAGTGGAAGTTGCTTATATCCTGAATTTTGTTGTAAGAGGCATTCAGATGCTTAAGAGACTTTAGCGGGCAGACCATACCATCAGGAATCAACCAAATGTTATTTAAACTAAGATCCAGACGCTCTACTTGACGAAATTCGGCGAAACTGGAGGATGCTATTTCGAGTGACATAGTGGACCAATCGCCGTTATGTGTGCGTATAGTTAGATTACGGAGATCATGCAGACCGCGAAATGAGCCATCAGTCAGGTTGCCTAGTTTGCAGTATTCTATCGTAAGATCGCGCAATTCCACTAGCGACCGAAAACTATCCGGACTAAGACTGCTTTGAAAGAACAATGCATCGTTGCACTCGAGCCGCAGACGAACTGTGTTCTGCGGTTGTATTACACTGAAGTTTGTATTTTCAAGCTCTGAATTTATAGTGCGGAGATGGCAAACCAGAGTTATGTCATTCTCATTCGTGCCATACCACCGGCACTCGTCCGGTGCCTGGTACAACACGGTTTTGCTGAGTGCAGAGCCAAGTATTGGTATGACAAATGATATGATTACCGATAAAATTGTTTTCGAAACGAGCGCCATTTTATTTGAGCACATCTCGC